>WTSP01004551.1:0-42839 GCA_025331215.1 Actenoides lindsayi | reverse complement strand
AGGGTAGACTCAATCCCCACATCCAGGTCATCAATAAAGATGTTGAATAGGACTGGGCCCAGTACTGATCCCTGGGGATCCACTGGTCACCAGACACCAATGGGATGCAGCACCATTCACCACCACTCTCTGGGCCTGGCCATCCAACCAGTTTTGAATCCAGCGAAGGGTGCTCCTGTCCAAGCTGTGGACTGACAGCTTTTCCAGGAGGATGCTGTGGGAGACTGTGGCCAAGGCTTTGCTGAAGTCGAGGTAAACCACATCCACAGCCTTCCCCTCATCCACTAGGCAGGTCACCCAGTCATAGAAAGAGCTGAGATTGGTCAGGCGGGACCTTCCTTTCCTAAACCCATGTTGGCTAGGGTTTAGGAAAGGCCTGATTGTTTGGTTGTCTATATAGCACTTGATGGCACTCAGGATGAACCGCTCCGTAACCTTGCCAGGCACCGAGGTCAGGCTGACAGGCTTATAGTTCCCTGGATCCTCCTTCCTGCCCTTCTTGGGGATGGGAGTCACATTGGCCAACCTCCATTCATCTGGGGCCTTCTTGGTTAGCCAGGACTGATGATAAGTGGCTGATGAGAGTGGCTTAGCCAGTTCTTCCGCCAGCTCCCTCAGCACCCTCGGATGAATCCCATCTGGATCCATGCTAGGATTTAGGTGGCACAGCAGGTCACTAACTACTTCCTCCGGGGTTACAGGAGGTGTATTCTGCTCCCCATCCCCACCTACCAACTCAGGAGCCCAGCTGTCCTGAGGGTATCTAGTCTTTTTGTTAAAGAATGAGGCAAAGAGGGTGTTAAGCATCTCAGCCTTCTCCTTAGCTTCTCTTACTATGTTTTCCCCCTCATCCAATAAGGAATGGAGATTTTCCCTGACCCTCCTTTTGTTATTAATGTATTTATAAAAACATTTTTTATTATCCTTAACAGAGATGGCCAGATTAAGTTCTAACTGAGCTTTTGCATCTCTTATTCTCTTCTTACATGACCTTACAATATCCTTAAACGCTTCCGATTCACTTGACCCTTTTTCCAAAGTTGATACACTTTTTTTGTTTCCAAGTTCCTGCAAAAGCTCCCTGCTCAACCAGCCCGGTCTTCTTCCCCTCCGACTCATTTTCTGGCACACAGGGACAGCCTGCTCCTGAGCCTTCATAACTTTGTTCTTAAAGTAAGCCCAACATTCCTGGGCCCCGTTGTTTTTGAGGACTGCTTCCCAAGGGACTCTCCAAACCAGTGTCCTGAATAGACCAAAGTCAGCCCTCCGCAAGTCCAAGGTGGAGGTTTCACCAACCCCCCTCCTAACTTCCCCAAGAACTGAAAACTCTATCAATTCATGATGGCTATTCCCCAGTCAACCTCCAACAGTGACTTCTCCAACAAGTCCTTCTCTGTCCATGAGCAGTAGGTCAAGGAGGGCACCTTCCCTGATTGGCTCCCTTACCAACTGCATCAAGAAGTCATCTCCCACACACTCCAGGAACCTCCTGGACTGTTCTCTCTCTGCTGTATTGTATTTCCAACAGATGTCTGGGAGGTTGAAGTCCCCCATGAGAACAAGGGGTAGCGATCTTGAAATCTCTCCTAACTGCTTATAAAATATTTTGTCTGTGTCTTTATCCTGATGGGATGGTCTGTAACAGACTCCCACCATGATATCATCCCTCTTGGCCTTCCCTCTGATTCTTACCCACAGAGACTCAATGCTATCATCACCCACATTCATTTACAGGCATTCATATGCCTCCCTAATATAGAGGGCCACTTCACCATCTCTTCTTCCTCATCTGTCCCTTCTGAAAAGTTGGTAGCCCTTGATGCCAGCACTCCACTTCTGCGAGCAGTCCCACCAGGTTTCTGTAATGGCAGCTATATCATAGTTCTCCTGCTGCACAACGGCCTCCAGCTCCTCCTGTTTATTGCCAATGCTGCGTGCATTGGTTTATAAACGTTTTAAGGAGGGAGTCAAGTACATAATTTTCAAACTTGAGGGGTAGTTGACCCTCTGCCATCCAAGACACCTCTATACTGCCCCACCAGTGTTGGGTTACTACACCCAGGGTTCTCACTGGCAAGGTCAGTAACAACCCCGTCCCCCTTCAAAACTGGTTTAAAGCTTTGTCAGTGAGCCTTGCCAACTCACTTGCAAGGATTCTTTTCCCCTTGTTGGACAGATGAACCCCGTCTGTCTCCAATAGACCCGGTGCCATGAAAACCTCCCTGGGGTTAAAGAAACCATGGTTGTGTTGGTGGCACCAACCCTTAAGCCGTGTGTTAATCTCATGGGTTTTCCTTTTTCCTTTAGCATCTCTCCCTGTCACTAGAGGGATTGAGGAGAATACCACCTTTGCTCCTGAGTCCTCAAGCAATCTTCCCAAGAACCTGAAGTCTTTTTTCATTGCTCTTATACTCCTCTCCATAATTTCACCACTCCCAATCTGCATAACCAGGAGCAGGTAATAGTCTGTTGGCTGGACCAGATTGGGGAGTTTCTTGGCAATGTCCCTAATCCTTGCTCCAGGTAGGCAGCAGACCTCCCTGTGGTATGGATCTGGCCTACATACGGGGCCCTTAGTTTCCCTGAGAAGGGAATCCCCTACAACTATCACTTTCCTTTTTTTTCTGGTTGCACTAGTCCTAAATCTTGGGGCTGGCTGACACGCCCTGGGCAACTGCATGGGTGAACTTTCCTCTCCATCCTCCTCTGCCTGATCCTGTTTCTAGAGCCCCATACCTGTTGTGCACGTGCAGCTGGTAAGACTGAGAAGATTGGGAGGGGGCTCTCCTGTCTCTGTGGTGGGGGACTTGCCTCCACCCCCTCCCTGCCATCTCTTAGGTCTCCTTCTTTACCTGTTTTGTAAAGGTGATGGCCATTGATTTCTGAGGGAGCATCAAGATTGTTTTAGGAAGCACGTCTTGCAAGCCCCAGGGCAGAGCACCTTCCTTCCAGGATACGTGCCTGTCGTTTAGCAGCTGGGGGGGCACAAGCCGATGGAATCCTGTCGATACATTGGCTCTGCCAATACCTCAGAACTGTGAGGTACCCTTGTATACAGCACTGCTGTAACTGCTCTACTGCGCTCGCTTCTGTGCCAACCAAGTCCCTTTGGACAAAAGTGCTAAAATGTGTTTGGTCAAGAGTGCCAAGTCTGTCCCAGAATGAGGAGAGCACTGTGTAAACAGGTATCATTCCTCTCTGGTTTTACTTTTGTGTGTGTGTTTGTTTTGTTTTGGGAAAGATTTCTAACCCAATTTTACTTGCAACAGCTGCACCTACTAACGCTGGGGTTTTTGAGGGGCAAATCAGCTTGGGTTTTGTGCTCAAGATTATGTCAATTCTACAAAATAGATTTAATAGGTGCTAAACTTCATGCTGAAAATAATGACTTAAATGCTCAAAATAATGACACAAATTAAAACTTGTGCAGAATTTAGTTTACAGACTTGCTCTGAAATTATTTGCTGGACAACCCAGCGTGATGCTTTTTTGCAGTGTGACAGTTACCAGCAGGAGATAGAGGAATGAAGATTTTTTTTCAGTTAAAACTTCTTATCCTCAAACATAAGTCAAAGCCCGAAGACAGGAAAAATACGTCTCTCTCTGTGAGCTTTCAGAGCAGTGTAGTGCACAATCTGAATGGGTTATTTTTGAATGCCTTTGTTCTTGTGTTCGGAATTCAATTCTTTGTAGAATAACTCTTCAGAGTTCTATTTACTGACCTCAGTGAGCAAGTTTTAGGAATAGTTAACTATGTTCCACAAGGATTACAGTTTTAACTCTGTGCAGTATTGTACCCTGAAGCCATTTGAAGGTGGTTAGGAAGTTAAAATACTGCAAATTAAAAGCTTTGATTATAGTGATTGTTATGAAGTATGCAGTCAGTCTGTGGTGGATTCTTTAACATTAATGGAGGAAGTAGCAAATCAGAATAACAAATTAGGCAGTTCCAGCTTGTTCATCAACATACCAGTTGCCATAGCATGGAAGATCTATTTCTGCCAGTCTTATTTCTGAAAGTAATCCTTCTGATTTCTAAAGTATCTTTATGTCAAAGATTACTTGTTGAAATAGAAAGTTCTTAGATGAGGCAGTAGATATTCGCTCACTTATTGTTGATTTCTGGCATGTTCCTGTGGGGACACCTTTAAAAACATTTTGCCAACAGAAATGCAAGAAAGAAAAAAAAACCCCACCATTAAGGAAATGTTTGGGTCATTAATTCCCTTAAGTTCTGAATGCCTGCTGCTGTGAGTGATGGAAGCTGGGGAGCCTTGTTAACAATGTCAGGTCTACCTCACATATTTACGCTGGGAAAATCAAGGTTGGATACTCAATCTGTCCCAGATGGTGATAATACCTCCTGGAGATACCATGCAACTGAGTCCACGCTTCAAAATCAACAAAGCAGAAGAGAGTATTATAGAAGTAGCAGTTAAAGGTTCATTAAGCTAATGTGAACTTGGACTGTTAGGGGAAAAAAAAGCACTAAAGTAACAGCAAGCTTTTCCTGGCCCTTTTTGCGACAGGTAAACACAAAAGCAATGTTGAAGCAAGAAGATTGTTTCCAGCCATCACAGGGAAGTCAGCACTTGGGAGAAGTATATGAGAAGGGTAATTAAAATGAGGAGAGCATATTGAAGTCTATTACAGCTCTCTCCTGTGTTTCTTTCTCCCTCAGGTGTATGTAACTGAACCTAGTGGGATGGAGTTCACACCGTGTCAAGTTGAAGTACGTGTTGGCCAAACCTTGGAGCTGCCCCTGAGGATTAATGGCCTAATAAACGTTGAAACGGGCGAGACAGTCCCACTGAGTGACTGCTCGCACTTCGATCTAGTTGTGGAAGTAGAAACCCGTGGTGTGTTCAGGCCACTTCAAGGTGATTTGACCCCATCCTTGCTTTGAAAGTTAAATTTAGATGTTAAATACCTGTTTCAATTGCTGTGTACAGTATTTCCATAGAGGTGCTTAACTTCAGAGGTGGGGATCAGAGGTTTTATGTTGAGGATATATTTACTTTTTAGACAGAACTTCCCTTTCATGTTTTTAATGTTTTGGGGGACTCTCAAAGCATTTAGGCAACTCCTTTACTGGGTAATGTGTAGTCTCCTGTATGTCTTTCAAGTGATTTAGTATTTTTAACATGCTTCTGTAACAAAGGTGATGAATTTTCTGATAGGAGGAATCCACATATATTGTGTTTGGAAATAGCACTGGAAGACATACAATAACACTAGGGTTAATAACTGCTTTGCCCAAATTCTTCAACAGTACTTTCAGTTCTATAAAACCGCTGTTCATTGTTTGTTCACAAGGAACTGAGGCAATCAGCTGCTTGATTTTTGCCAAAGCTGTCATTGTTAAGCTCATTGCTTTAAGAAATGCCTCTTGTCAGGTATATTAAGAGTCTGGAATTTGTGTGTAGTTTTTAAAGATTGCCATTAATGTTGCTGGCCTAAGTGAACACTGAGCAATGTGCTTGTTGTGTGTCTGCTGAATTCAGTATTTTGTTCCAATATACCATTAATTTTTCCCAAGTGTCTCTTGTATGGAAGCTCTTTCCTGTGCTGTTGAGCCAGTAAACCCAGTCTGTGTTGTACCATCTGGTTGCCTGAGAGACAACTATTTTGAGTGTCAGTATGTAGAATGCTGTTGGACTGTTTGTTTCAGAAAAAGAGAAAATAGAACCCTCCCAAACCCAGAAGTGTCCTGTAAACAAGCAGAGAAATTTCATGGGAATGCCTTACCTTCAGCTAGAGGAATGATGTATTGTCTAGAGAGCCACTTGTTCTGTGCAGGAGAGCTTGTCTCAAACAGTGTCACTTATTTGTGCTTAATTACAAGCCAGTTTGATTTTTAGAACAGCAAGATGAAAGTATTGAGTAAGAGGTATAATATCTATTAGTTTGTACCGGTGTGAAGACTTATATCCTGTTCAGGACAGGGTGAAAATAAAGAAGTTTGTGAAACATGGAGACATTCGTCAGTGTTGGGTTTGAGATAACAGACTGAACATGTTAATACTATTTATATTATATTTTAATATTATATTTATATCATTTAATACTGAACATTTTTACATGTTTGTCTGGAGAACACATCTCTACTTCTGGTGGAAATACTTTTGTTAAGAAAACAGTGTTGAACTTGCATTAAAATGCCTGGGCATTTCTTTCCAAATATGTATTTATGTATGTTTAATTTATCTGACAGGAAGGCTAAAGCCAACTGCTGATTTTTGCAGTGGAGTCAGAGTGAAAGCTGAAACTCAAGGATACACAACTCTTGTTGTGAGTTACACCCGTGCCCATGTCCACCTCAGTGCTAGCATCACCATTGCTGCTTATCTCCCATTAAAAGTAAGTCTGGTTTTGCTGTTTCTAAAGCAATACATCACTTCAGACACCTTTAAATGACAAATAGCAAGTTGAGGGGATGTAATGGGCATGTTAAAAAAAAAATTAGGTGGGTGGTTGATTCACAGGAAAAATTGTATATGCTGTTTAGGGGAATTGTGTTTTAACCCTTTCTCTGTGGAAAATATATGTAGTAGAATTTGCCTACATGGATGTCGCAAGCCAGCTTTGCTTTGGCCATAAAAATGTATGGTTGTTCCCTACAAATCAGAGAAATATATTTCACTGTTGGATGGTTCACTAAAGAGAACAGGAGGAACAACCCTGAGTACAGGGTCGATGTATGGAAATGTGAAACGTTGTGCTTCTGTTACCCTCATCTTCAGAGACCTGGCACTGAACCTGCAAAGCTGAACTTCCCCCCCCTAAATCTGGAACAAAACTTTGTGCAAATCTTACAGATTTGTGACTGTAATGATGATTTTACTTGTTAATTATGCTTTTCTGTCAAATATCTTAAATAGCTGAGTGTAACTTCTTGAAGGTACTGAGAGATCCTGAGCAGGGTGTGTGAACTGTTCTATTATTGGCAACATAGTCCCTTTAATTAGGTATTTTTACTCTGTATGGTATCATTCAAATTTATTAGCAAAGCCCTTTGAGATGTTGTAACACTGTTATTCATATATAAAGTTAAATGATTCTGGGGTACTCAACAGAGCCAATATGTGGTGACAAGTAGGGTAAATACAGTGCACTGTAAAAAATAACCAAATCTGTGTTTAGAGCTGTCAGCGAAGAACTTCTTTGAAGTGTAGAAGGACAATTTCCACATTCTTTTCTCTCCTCTCTGTAGAATAAAATATTTTATGATGCCCAGAAATGGGAGGCAGCATTTTTCCCTCAGATATCTATTAAAAAAAAAAAAAGAATTATAACATAAAAACTAGGAGAAAGATAAACAGGAGTCAAAGGGCAGGCAGACACCTGAGACTAAATCTCATAGTTTTCCAAAGAGTTTTTACCTTTCTTGTACAAATATAACCAGTGAGTAAAGGGGAGGAAAGAGGAACATTTATGCCAGACCTTTCCTTCCCTCGCTTCCTGCCAAATGCACCTACAGAAAGATTTGAACCAGCCTTTCTGTGAGATGCTGTTTCTTTTTACTGAACACCTTTGTAGCAGGATGATGTGTAACACAAGCTGCAACTGGTTATTGTGTATTCAACTGTCAGGTTAATTTCTGTGATGGTAAACAGCACAAGCTGTCCCAGCGATTCACATCAAGGTACAATTTGTTGTGGAGGTTTGAAGTAAAACTTGAGTAGGAGAATAATTGCATGCACAGAACTGTGCTGGAGAGAATGCTGTCAAGTGAAAGTGAAATTTGACATTATTTCGTTGATTTAAAGTACTGTCTATTTAAAAAATGTAGTTGAATCCTATCAGTCTGAATGTGCTCAGAAGAGAATATTAAGGGTCTTTCTCTTGCTATAATTCTTCTTGAAAGGGACGTGATTAGAATGTAGTTGAAACTTTTCTTTGGGTCTGTGGATTCCATTGAATGCAATCCAACTGGACAGAATTCTTGTAGGTGACGCTAATTATTTTGGTACATCTCTGTTCTTAAATAACCATGCTTAGAAGCCATAGTGTGGGAAAAATTGTAGCTTAATTGAAGTAGCAAAGATAGCTCTTCAATTAAGAAGGAAGTTTCTTTTGCAAAGTACAACCAAACTGGGTAAATGGAATTATTAATCTGTAATTAATTCATTACAGACTGTCGATCCTCCATCTGTTGCTTTAGTGACTTTGGGTTCCTCTAAAGATATGTTATTTGAAGGAGGACCTAGACCATGGGTACAAGAACCTTCAAAGTTCTTCAGGAACATCACTGCTGAAGATGCAGAAAGTATTGGTCTGTCTTTATTTGGACCTCCTGCGTCTCGAAATAACATCCAGCATTGGGTTAGAGTGTCTTGCAAAAGCCTGGGAGAGCAAGTAAGTACCAGAAGTTAATTGTATTGCCCTCTGTCAAACACTGAGCTAAGGTAGCTGAGAACAGGCTTCAGACAGATTTATGATACCATATACCTTTTATATGACAAGTAGTTTTTATAAAAAGCCAGTATAGAACTTGGTTAAGTATATAGTTTATGCATTGTTGATGATGGGACAGGTTTTAGAGTGAGCATTTCATGACATTGTGTTATAAAGTGGTTTATGGTGGGTTTATTGCAGTATAAAGCCAAGTCACAGAAACCTTATGTTTTAGAACATATTAAACAGATCCTGATACGTGCAGCTTCAGTTTGCATAAATAGGATCATACCAGAAAGTTCCTGCAGCAGACTGACTCTTCTGCCTGACCTGCTTCTCTTTAACCAAGTTACCTTCCAGTGTAATTCTGTTTATTCAAACAAATGACAACCTTAGGAATTTACTGTTCTGATATTTGTGCAGTCTTTGTGATAGTGGCTGTGGTCATTTCCCACCTGGTCTTGTTTTCTCCAACATACAGAAGTGATTTATCCTGCTTTACTCACCCTGGCCAGCCTATAAATCATGTAGCTTTGATTTAATGTTTTTCTCCTGTAATTCTGCGAGGCCTAAGCATTCTGGTGTGCCTGCCAAATTGTTTAACTAATCTTCTCGGTGGACACTGTACAAAGTACAGCTATTTCTGTAAGTGCAAATTCAGAAGGGGAAAACGTTGTTCTTGTTGCGGTCTGTGCTTGTGCACGCGTTGGCTGGCTGGCCTCAGCCCTGTCCAGACCTGGTCCCACCTGCATGGCCCTGGCTAGCACCAGTGTGTGAGGGAGTGAGGCAGGTAACCACAGCTCCCTCCATCTGCTGGGACAGCCTTCTCTGGGTTTATATTCACTCTGTTTTGTTGAGGGCCAAAAAAGGAATGTAAAATATAAAATGTTTTTAAACAGGCTGAAGTGACTATAAATATTGTCTTTGGGCTGTTCTGTTCTCACTCTGCAACAAAAACACTTGCCTGGTAGCTTTTTAAGTTACAAAAGATTTGTTGTTTGAATCAATTTGATAGTGATAAACGTGAATACTCAGGAAAAGTTCTCAGGAATAGCACTTGGATAATGGTATATAACTGTGCTTGAAATATGCATCTCCTTTTAAATCTTCCTGTGTTTTAATGCTGCTGTAAATCCCCAGAATTGTATTTTTAGTTGTTCATTCTGACATCCGAGTGTGAGGGATCTGTGAATAGAATATGCCTGAACACAGTGGTCCTTTTTTCTCTTCTCACCTACCTCTTTTCATAAATGTACAGGTCATTGCCTTAACAGTTGGAAACAACCCCACAATCACGAACCCTTTTCCGGCGGTTGAGCCTGCTGTTGTGAAGTTCATCTGCGCTGTCCCTTCACGACTCACCTTGACTCCTATTTATGGAAGTCCTCAGCTGGATCTCTCCTGCCCTTTGCTGCAACAAAACAAGCAAGTGGTAAGCCTGAGAAGTGATGGGAAAAGAATGTGTTCTTGTGACATAAAAATCAGTGTTTGGACATCCACGTACCAAGTAAAGCATCTGACTTGCTGCAGGAGTAGCAGTAACTCCAGTGTTGTGGACCACACTGGTATCATTGTCTGCCTCTGCAGAGAGCAGTCTGAATGGGAGTATCCTACAGTCATCATTTGAACAACTTTATAAAGGGACTTACCAGAAAATAGGAGTACATTTAAAAGCATTTGGATTGTGGCTTCTCACAAAAGTGTCACTATGAGGAAGCCTTTCTGACTTGTCTTGAGATCAACTTCTTGTTTAAAAAAACAGTAGAGAGCAGGGAAATGTTTCCAGCAGCTGTTTCTAAGGAACAAACATTGTCTCTGTACCCCTTCATTCTAATCCAGCTATTCCTTTGAGTATTGAGAGACATTTTACCATACACATACTGTTATATGAGTGTATGTTTGTGTCTTATTAGCAAAGGCACAAATCCTGCTGATGGAAAGATACCTATGTCAGCATATACGGCGTGTATTGTTTAGTGACATCAGATGTATTCTGCTTTGCACAATAAATGGCCAGTGCGTATGTGTAGACTGTCAAGCATAAAGAACTCTTCCTTCTATATCCTAGTGAGTGCCGTCACATGTTGGCTGCTGAGTAAAACTGTGTTGTTTTGTTTTACTATTACAAGGCAAATATAAAAATCATCTTACTCTCATAAGACTGCAATGTGTATTGAGTTGATGACTCATTTTAAGTAACTTCTATGTAATAACAAGATGAGAAGGAGACTTTTATGTATTATAAGTCACTTCAGAGTTCACCTGTTTTTCTGGCTCCGTTGTGTGTCAGTTAGGCTACATCAGTACACTGCTACTGTAATGAGTTTCACAAGTAGAATTCTGAGCTATGTCTTCTAACAAATAGTGCTTCTTATTATTTGTTTGAATTCCAAAGACAGTGTAGTTGAGCTGCATGGTTTGATTTTCGTTTTAAGGTAATTCACTAGCTAAAAAAATCAACAACACACCCCCCAAAAAAAACCCCCTTGCAGTTTAATGACTTAGCTTTGATGGCTCATTTTATTGAAGATTACTCATGCAATGTGTGATAATATCTCATGGAATGCCACATAATTTTTTTTTTCTTTTACTGACTAAAAAATCCTCTTGCACTGTTCAGTTCAAAATATTCACTCTTTTTCAGGTTCCTGTTTCAAATTATCGCAATCCAGTATTGGATTTGGCTGCATATGACCAACAGGGCAGTAAATTTGATAACTTCAGTTCTCTTAGTGTGGTCTGGGAATCAACAAAAATGTCCTTGGCTAATATTGAGCCCGATATGCCGATAGAGCTGACGCTGAAAGAAGATGGAAGCGGTCAAAAGAAAATGCACGGTATGAATTAGTTTAAATGATCATTTAATTATTTGAAGAAGGCCAGGATTAAATGTATTTGTTAATGTCTGAGTTTGTTTAAAGAAGTTACTGTAATTTGCAGTCATATTTCATCTCATCCTCAACATTCATTTTAAGCCTGCACTATTTAAAAAAAAAAAAAAAAAAAAAAAAAGAACCAAACCCAATGCCTGAAATCTGTTTTGGGAGAGAAAATCCTTGTCTGTTTTGAATTATAATACCAGAGATTAGCAGTGTACATTTCATATTTTTCTTCCCCATAATCAAGTTTGACTTTTTGTTTCATCCTAGGCCTGCAAACTATTCTAGTTCATCATGAGTCTGGAACAGCTGCCATCTCTGCAACTGCAACAGGATACCAGCAATCCCATCTCAAAGCAGCTCAAGTAAAAATACCGGTACTCAGAACTCTTCTTGTTGTTGTTGTTGTTGTTGTTTTCCTGTGATGCTTAATGTATAGTGTTCCTATGCATTTACTTCCTTGGTGTACAGTAATGTAAAAATAAGGCAGCTCTGTAGCCAATCCCGAAGAGAGATTCATACCACAATATTTTTATAAAGTTCATGGCTTTTCTTGCTTTCTAACATGCTGCATGCTGCTATCCATATCAAATACTTTCAATTCCTTTTTTTTTTTCCTAACCATCTGGGCAAGGGGATTACAAAGAATTGTCTCGGGTTTGTTTCAATTTAAGTTTTTGTAATGAATTGGTGAATCTCTGTTGCTTGTCCTTTGCGAAAGCAACCATGTGCTTAGTGCAGCTGTCACTGGGGAAAGGAAATGTATTATTTCTGCTGGAAAATGGGTCGAAAGGTTCTGCATGGGCAAAGGAAAAGCTGGCTGATATCCTCATGTGGACCATATGTAAAAGCTGGGCTCTGGCTAATACTCTTTATGGTTTTTTTCTTTGGTCTCACATTGATTGCACAGAAGGGTGAGATGACTCCTTTGTGCAGTGCCAGCCATAAGCCTAGGCTCTGATTTTACAAGTCATTAGCTGCTCCGTGGAATATTTCAGTTTGTACATACTCAACATAAGGAAAAACAACAGCAAAAAGTACTGATGATGAACAAAGGTGGCAGATGTAAACAGATGGCAATTTTCTGTTTGCGTCTCTTTTTAAACTGAGTATAAATGCAGGTTTCAGCCTATGGAACAAGCTGATGTGCAGAATATCTAACTCTTAAAATGTTCTGCTTTGCTAAATTGAAATTCTGTTTAATTTTGTTAAGCAAGATTTAAGTGGGGTTTGACTGCATTCAATTCTGTATCACAACCATGAAAATGGAGTTGAGACAGAGCAAAACATGGAGCTAGAGGTTACAGTATTTTTAATTCAAAGCAGGTAACAGATGGGCGCTAGTGATGTGAAATGTCCTATGGCCCAGGTTTCTGTCAGTATGTCCAAGGTTTGGCATCTGGATGTAAATTTCTTTTTTTTTTTGGAAGATGATCTGTATCGGTGGTTGGCTCTGATCTTGTCAGTGAGGTTTCCAGAGTGCTCTTGTTGGGAAGCATGGTGTCAATGCGTTTCTGCTGAAGAATTTGACTATAACGTGGTCAAAATGACCAGATTAGAGACACAGCTACTTTGCCACCTTGGTTCGTTATCTTTTTTCTGTTAAGAAAATGGAGTTGCAATAAGAACAGTTGGTGTTCTGCAGTATTTCTGTAATTCACTGTACTCTGCTTTATTACGCCAATATTCAGTATTGTTTCTTAAATGTAGATATAACTAGAAAAGTGAATTCTCTAAATTTTGTCCTGAGTTCAGAGAAGTTTATTTTATTTCAGTGTGGGATATATACATGCAAAATGGCACCAGTGTTCTCTTCAGTTGAGTCTCTGCATTTAAGTTTGGGAGGAATCTTTTTGATAGTTGAACAGTAGTTGCAGATACCACTTCTGCTACGGTTACGTAGGCTTCGGTGTTACTTCTTTACATTAGGCAATTTGTCTGGTTTTTTCAAACCCATCAGAACAGGACTGCTATATTCTGCTGTCAAACCTATATTTCTCTCTTACAGACAAAACCACAACTAAAAATCTAATAGATGGTATATTAAGATGTCTTGGTCATTGTTTGGTGTTTAAGTGGAGCATCCTATTATGTCATTAGGGAAAGATGGCATCCTTTTTACATCAAGGAAATAATTCTGCTAATTAGGTGAAACGGGTACATAACACTAACTTCCTCTAAAAAACGTTTTCCCTTTCTAAGCTAATGTCATTATGAGTGAATCATTAAACTTGCATCTGGTCCAGTGTTTATGTACTTACATTCAAGGAATAATTTCTTTGGGTGGCTAGCTAGGAAGAATCTGAAAAAGATGAGCTTGAAGTAGAAGAAAACATTCTGTCTGTTAAGCTTTATCATTTTATATGGACTTACAACGTGTCCCTGAATTAATATCTTATCTGTCTGTGTCAGACTTGGTTAAGATCCTGCTACATCTTTAATGTGTAGGCCTTTGTTCTATGTCTTGGTCAAAGATGCAGAATACAGCAGCATGTCCTGTGTATGACCTCACCAGTAGAAGAGAGCTAGTAGCTGAGCCAATGGCTAGATCTTGTGGACATTCTCTTAACTGAAACTTCTCCAGCTCTGGCTCTTTATTCATCTGCTTTGAGCATCCTTCCCTGCATAGTCAAGAGACTTGTGCTGTTTTCTGAGTCTTAGTCTAAGTTTGTTCTAACAGCTCAAATTGCTTCTTTCAGTATGAACCTCTTCTACCAGTGTCTGCCACTATTGAACTGATACTAGTGGAAGATGTAAAAGTGAATCCTACTGACATCTCCATTTACAATCACCCTGACATACAGGTAGGAAATTATTCTGTTACTTTCTACCTGCGGGGAGGATTGCATCAAAAATTATACATGTGTTGAGAGATCAATTTTAGCAATGTACTGGAAAGAGACAATCTAATTTTGGATGCTTTTCTGGTTTTGCAGGCAGAACTTTTCATCAGAGAAGGTTCTGGATATTTTTTCATTAATACCAGTGTTGCAAATGTTGTAAGAGTGTCTCATGAGGAAACTCAAGGTATTGCTTTGGTGAGTGAAGTATCTTGTTATTTTATTCTTTTGGGCGATCTGAATATTATTCTGCAGTTTCCTCACTATTGGTCACTTTCCAGTGGAGGGCGAAGCACTAACTGAGTTTTGGATGTATTTGCCTGTCATGGTCAAGCTTCAGGCAGGGGCTCTTCGCATGAGCAACTTCAGACATAGCTTCAGGTACAGGAAATTTTTTCACTGCAGTTGTGTAAGATAATTGTACTCTGTACAGGATAATAGCCAGTACCATGTCATTCATTACCCATTGCAATTCTGCAGTAAAATCAGTTCCTGATATCATAAACACAAAATGAAAAGCAATATGACAGAATTATTCAGAAAGGTTATACAAAAGATTAATTGGTTTCCAGAATAATAATGGATTATTTGTTGTAGGGCAGTACTTCAGAAACTGTCAAATGCTTCTTCCAGTGCTCTTTCAGGATGTTTTGCTATCACAGTATTTCATCCTGATTTTGTGAATAAGTTAGTAATTACTGAGTTGATTTCTGATCTCCATATTAAGTTTTTAATGCACTGTTCCAGTAGAAGATACAAGTAAATTACAGTTGTGCTTGATTTCATCCAGGCGCAGGATACAAGGTGCATTCTGCAGTGAGCCACAATAAAACTGGATGTTTGCATTGTAGCTTCTATTAGCCAAGAACTGGAGTGACACAAGTTGTTATAAATCTATAAAGACTATGATGATAAAGGTGGATTTTTATTTTTTTTCATTGTTGAGAATATAGAAAGTGTTAGTGAAGCGTTTTGATTGTCTCTAACTGTTGGCAGTGTACAGTGGGAATATTTTTCCAAATAAGTCAGACAGGCACAGAGGTGGGGAAAAAAATAGAAGAGAGAGGCTTGTTTTTGTACATTGTTCACTCTTTCAACTTTTAATAATCAAATCTCCCTCGTGGGCTTAGCAGTGCTTCAGCTGTTGTATGGAAAATAATTTCCGAATAGAGCAGTGAACTTAAGTAGTGGAACAATGCCAGCAAGATAGGCTTTGTGAAGTACAAAGAGAGCTTTCTTTTAACTACCTGTCAGATTAAACAAGAGAACTCACTTTTTAACACATTTAAAAACCATTTTGAAAAAGAAGAAAAAAACCAAAAGCCAAACCCCTCTGTATTTTAAAAGTCTGTTAGTCCTGTGTGCTATGTTTGAGTTAAATCCCAGTACCGCCTGTTAAGTTTTCTTTCTATGGAAGCCAGCAGAATGGTCTGAGTAGAAAATCAGTAAGTAAACAGGAAGTACAACATGCCAGGCTGATGCTACGGCAGGTATCAGTGGAGCTGAGCTGGTACAGGATGATTTGATAGTAAAATGTTCTGAGAAGCTAAATCCAAGTTATCTAGAGCAGTGATTCTCGGACTTTCTACTAGGATTACCAAGGACAAATTATGTAAGTCTTACTCTCTTTTTGACACAGCAGCTTTTCTGGGCATGGGTGGTAGCACTGGAGGAGAATGAATAGTGGACAACAGTAAAATACACTGTAGACTAGGGAGTCACTGGACACCTTGTAGGAGATGAGAACACAAGAGGTATTTGGGACAGGAAGAGTTTTTGTAAACTGTAGAGCAGCCCTGCTGTCCCTTTCAGTCATCCAGTCTGGTAGATCCTTTTCTCTGGTGTCCAGCCCAAACTGAGCTCCATTCCATCATCCTCCACATGTTTGTGCTGGCTGCCTCCTCCTGGCCTCATCCCCTTCTCTGCTTCCTGTGGCTGTGTGTTAATGTATGCCCCCAGCACCTTTATTAGCCACCTACTTTGGGAACTTGCTGTTCTGCAAGCTGACATTTATTAAAACTTTATATTCCTTTCTATTTTGAAGCAAAAGTAAGAGCGGTGCCCTCAAAGAACAAAATGTCAGCTCTTCCCACTGCTCTTACTGCTGACTCCTGTAGTGCTGCCAAGTAATGCTGTGAATTATATTGAGTTCCTTTGAACTGGGGGGCCTGGCTGTCCGTCACCCCTCATTTCAGAGTTCAGCTTGATAACCCAGATGAGTGCCTAGGACACCAAACATCTGTGCGCTCTCTGGCCAAAGTGAAGGTACCTGTGAAGGTGAATAGAAGAGTTGGGGTCGTCCCTGAGATGTGTGGCAAGGTCAGGCAAGCTGTAAGAGCACTACAGAGACGATGTGAGCAAAGCGTGGATGCATGGCCTTGAGAAAGTGCCTGGTTCTGCGGGCTTGTATTTGTGAGCAGAGGTCTCTTTTCTTTCCTGTTTGATTCGTGCTGTATTCTGGGAAGCGTAAATTGTATGTTCTTTGTGTAAAAATATAAACCAATAATAATAGCTGTATCAAAGAAATACCTGATGTGTCCATCATCCTCTTACTTGGGAAGATCTAACACCAGATTCTGGCTGTTGTTCACATTGAAATGTCACATAAAGTATGAATCTTGTAGGAAGCAATACTAATGCTTTATAAGCATACTCTCCAGCCTCGGTATTTCTTTTTTCCTTAGCGTTTTGTTTTTCGCTCCACTAAGAAAAGTTCATTGCTCTGAATGATTTCTTGTGGGCTTTTTGTCCTTCTGATGGCAGAAGGAGAATAACAGGATGCCAGGCTGCTCTGAGGTTAACATACGTTAATTCAATTGCTGCCAAGAGGCTGTTTGCTCTAGCTCAACAGTGTGATAGTTTAACATACGTTTAGGTTAACATTTAGGTTAACATACATTTTACAGCTTTATTTTTACTTTGGTGGAAGAATTATCTGTGTCTCAGGCTTGGAGACTTCTGCATCCAACTGTGTCTGTCCTGGAAGAGATACAACTTCTATCCTATGAAAGACAAACAAATGAAAATAAGAAATGTTATAATAGAATTTTCTCTTGGTGTTGCAGGTGCAGCCTCTGCTTCCAGGTTCAGTGACTGTAATGATTCATGACTTGTGTTTGGCTTTCCCTGCACCAGCTAAAGCTGAAATTTATGTATCTGATATACAGGAACTGTATGTCCGAGTTGTTGACAAGGTTAGTGGCTTTCAAACCAGCATTATTAGGTGATCCAGGCTGCCCTGATTCCTTGGGCCGATTGTGAACATAAAGGTGAGACATGTACAAGACAACGCGATGCATTGCTTAGGGCCCTCTGCTGAGCTTATGACCTTAGAGAAGTAGTTTGATCTCCCTGTGCTTCTGTTTCTCCCTCCCAGATTTATCCATTGAGGTTAGAAGTCTTTCAGGTGTCTCTTACTTCATGTTCTGTGTGGCAGCAATATCAACTTTTGCATTTACATAGCAATGTTAATTGATAATTTATGTGAACACACTGATGTGGATTTCCTGTTGTTTAAAGCGCATGAGAGCAATTTTTTTTTAGGAGTAGGTTTTGCCCCAAGGTCAAGTTTTAAAAACACAAAAAATTGTCCAGCTCATTTTCCTTGCCAGCTTGGGTACGTCTTACACAAAGTAAGTGTTGATATTTCTGGATGTTTTAATTATGCCCTCGCCAGCTGAAAGGCCTGAATTAATTTATTTAATTTGATACTAACCGCAGCTGGCAGGGGTTGTTCTTTCAAATCAGCACTAATCTAACCTTGGGGCTTTATCTGTAATACCCCACTAAAAGTGTAATACAAAAGGAAATGAAAATGTTTATGCTAATAAATAACAATAGTTTAAACAAGAAATGACTTTGTGACTTTGTTTCCAGGTGGAGATTGGAAAAACAGTCAAAGCTTATGTCAGAGTTCTGGATGACTCTAAGAAACCTTTTCTAGCAAAATACTTGGATGTCATGGATCTAAAACTAAGGGCAGCATCTCAGATTGTTTCACTTGTGTAAGTTATTTTTTTTATTAATCTGCAAATATGCTTAAGAGCAGAATAAGCAAAAAATTAGTGAAGGTATTGGCTTTGAGCTATGGTAATATACAGCAACTGAGGTTTTATTTATTTTATTTTTGTAAAGTTTTAATTACCTGTTAAATGGTAAAAACCAGTTATTTGTCAGGACAATTGCCAAAGCTAACAGTCTAAGTCTTGTTGACTGGTGAATGAGACCGTATTCATACGTTAATATTTCACGGAGCCTTGAGCATTGTGGAAGCAGTGACTTGGAAAATAATGTCAGGTGAAGAACTCTGTGAAGACAGTCTATCTGATATCAAACTCATCCTGTCTGATATGGAACGTTTTAGACACAGGTAGGCTAAATCACTTTGTTGCTTTAGAGGTCCTTATTTTCCAAGCTCTAAACACGACCTCTGGAATCACAGGAGAGAAGGGGTTTTGCACTGTTATTTTTAGTGCTGAGGCAATTGGTAAAAATCATTCTGGGGAACTGTGTGTGTTTGTAGTTGCACGCACCCTGTGGTACTGCTTGGCTGCATCTGTCCCACTCCAGAAGTGTCAAGGGATGGAATCAAGGCTTGGGCCACGACTGCCCATACTGGTCAGATTGTTAGCAGGCTCCCTGGCACAGCTGTGCTCTGTACAACTAACACTGTGTTATTTTCATTTCAGGTGTTTAATTTTAAGTTAAAACACAGGCTACAAAGAACCATTTTTCGATGTTACATGTAGAAATGTGATGGTTCCTTTAATTTTGCTTAAGACATGGTCACTTAGTTGTCCTTATAAAACTCCTGTGCACTAAATAAGTCCTTCACATTTGTTATTCATATGATTTATTCAATGAACTTCTCTATTTTAATGTGTTTCTTTGCTACAGCCCACTTGGCGAACCTCTTGATGACCATACTGCTGCTTTTCTAGTGCATGGGATGGCCATTGGTCAGACTAGTCTTATGGCCACTGTTGCTGATAAAAGAGGACAAAGAATCAACTCTGCCCCACAACAGATTGAGGTAAATAATTTCAGATAAAATATATGTGTAAACAAAATCTATGTTACGATAGAATAGGAACAGTATATTATAGTTAACTTATAGTATTGTAATTAATTTGCCAGGAAAAGTTAAGAGCTCATTCTGTCCAGAAGTTACCCAAAAGCTAATCTGTTTCAGATTTCATAGTGCTTTTTAACTGCAAGTGTTAAGTTTCTGTATGCTCAATCTACTGTAATTAAGCAAGCAAAGACTCAGTTTCACACTTGAATGGACGGTTTTGTGACATGATTTATCTGGTGGAAATAGCGTGAGTACAAGTATTCATATTTGCATTTTTAGGTCTTTCCCCCATTTAAACTACTGCCAAGGAAAGTGACCCTAATTATTGGGGCCATGATTCAGGTAAGGCACCTTCTTACATATTTTCTTTTTTTTTTTTTTTTTTGTAATTTCTATTTTTAAATAAATGTATGTAACTTATCTTTCAGGAGTAGATATGCAGCTTGACAATTTGGCTGCATTCCTACTGAATGTTCCTCCTAACAAGAATAGTTTCATTCTTAAGCCACCTTCCACCTTACTGCATTGCCGTTCTGTATTTATTTGTGTCAAGGGAGCGTCACCTTTTCCAGTGTTAAATACCAGCACAGCATTCATAGATCTCTCACCTCCATGAAATTAAGTGTAGTGGGCTCTGAAGTACAGAGCAGAGTTATACCATATGTGGTGAAGAGAAAGCAAGGTAAGTATATCTGAAACTTTCTGGACTGGATGTAGCATCAGCCTGTTACATCCTACAAAGCACATAGTCTACTTTTGTGTTTAGCTTATGTATTTCCTAGTCCAACATCATGCAGGGACCAGTGTGCAGGAGAAATAAGCCCTGAGGTATCCTGAGAAGGTTCAGGCAGCTTTTGTTACCGAAGATACTGAGATGCTTAGCAGGGAAGGAGTGTCCCCTGTAACATTAACCAGAAGAAATATCTGATGGGTTAACTTTAGTTGGTCTGTGTGCTATTGATTATAGATCACTTCAGAAGGAGGCCCTCAACCTCAATCCAACATAATTTTCTCCATCAGCGATGAGAAGATTGCATCAGTGAAGAGCACTGGGCTTGTAAGAGGAGTGGCAATTGGGAATGGAACAGTAACAGGAGTGGTGCAAGCTGTGGACGCAGAGACAGGGAAGCTTGTTGTCGTGTCTCAGGTAGTGTTTTGTGGTACTGTTTGGGGCTGAAAGAGGCCCTCTAACTCATGGATTTGGCTCAAAATGGGCAAATGATCTTTTTGCATTAGTAATGTTATCTTGTGCACTTTCCTGGTTTCCTTCAGATCAAAAATCAGTGTTTCTTACTCCCTGGCCTGAGACCTTATGCATGTGCTGACATGGATGATAATTTCAACAGATAGCTGAACCTTGCTGTACCTTAAAACATAGTTCTACCAATAACCCAAGGAGACTGTATCAACAGTCTGATATCTTTAGAATCGATTAGTAAATCTCAAAAAGTCCATCTAAAAAAGCCTTTCTAAAACAGCAGAAGGTTGTCCTTCCCTGCATCGCTTTATAGTTTAGCAGTGTCTTATGTCAACAGAAGTCAGAAGGTAACTGTTCCCTAAGAAACACATTAACAAGCTGGCTGTATAGAAAGCTATCATCTTGTGCTGTGGTCTGAATCCACCTATGAAGTTCAAGCAGTGTATCCCTGACATTCTATCAGAATCTGTGTCCATAGAATTTCCTATGAGCTGAGTCTGAGGGAGCCGCTGAGCGAGCCTATAATGGAGCACAAGTCCCTGGGAATTGCTTGACACTCGGAGCAACAGAACTTGGGCCCAATGTTATGGCTCTTTGAGGTCAAGGCAGGACAGCTGCTACACATCACAAAGCTCTGCTGCTTGAAAGATGTCACCACAGGCCAAGAGGAGACAAAGTAATGCTTTTTTAAAAAAGAGATATATCTGTGCTTTGTAGTGTGAGGGCAGCAGTCTGTCCTGGTGCTGTGGCAGGAGGCAGAATGAACTTGAAAGCTAAATCTACTGCCCAGTGAGGTCCAGGCCTGACCTTTCCTCCCTAGTATACAGTAGGAATAAAATCTATCAGGAATGTCAGGATATGTGAAGAGGAGACATCAGAGTATTACACATACCGTCCTTTTGTTCTTGATTGTCCCATTTGCTGCTTACCATTCTCATTTCCTTCTAATTTTGTCAAGGTCTTCCTCTACCTTCAGGGTTTATTCATCCCTCTTCTCCTAGAGACCTCTATGATCTTGCTGTCTGTCACCTCTCAGCTCCATCAGTCACATTGTTGGTAATTTTGAGCAGAGGTTTTGGGGTGTTTTTTGTTTTTTTTATTTATGTGGCATCTGTAAATGCCTATCACTCAGAAGTTAATGCTTTTGTAGTTTCCTACAGTCCTACTGAATTATGTCCATCTGTATTTTCTGTGATAAGTCACAGGGCAAAGCACACGGCAACAGCGATTAGCTACTGGCAAAAGAGTGGACAGATCCTGAAAGTGACATCTAGTTCACATTGACAGGTACTTACAGTATCTTCCCTTCCTCTTTTTTAGGACAAAGTGGAAGTTGAAGTAGTACAGCTGACAGCTGTTAGGATTCATGCACCAATTACACGAATGAAAACTGGTACCCAGGTTAGTTGATTTGTGATTAGCTTTTAATTTCCTTAAAATATTGACCTACAAGCTGTGACTGTTCCTATCCAATCTAATAATACTACTGGGGTACAGCTGCTGCTGCAGGACTGAATGTCTTGTCAGTGGAAAAGCTCCAGAGCCAACCGTAATAAACTCATTCCACAATGGCTAGTGATTCCAGCTTGCTGGTCCCAGGTGAAGGATTTGCTTTGAAAATCCCTGTTTTGTGTTTATATGTTATGTTGTCTTAATTTGGAGAGTTGGAAGGGGAAGGCTGATGTCCAGAGGTGAGTTGATCAGGGAGATCATCTAGACAAAGATGTCGAAAACTTAAGTGTATGACTTAACTAAGGTGAGGTGATTTGATGCTACAAATGGGACAAATTAATTACTGAACTCACTTTTCTGATTGAGAACTGGTACTTGTTTTTTGCTGAACATGAGGTAGCAAAGGAGAGAAAAATCTAAATTTACTTTTTACGAGTTGGTGGCTGAGTCTTCTGCTCAATGCTTCCTTATATACAGCAGCCAAACTGTTTTCTGCATAAGAAGTACTATCAATGAATTTTAAGTATGTTTGCTCTGCACAGGTTTAGTTAGAGTCCTGGAATTACCTAAGAAAGTTGGTTTCTCTATTTCTAGATGCCAGTTTATGTAATGGGCATCACCAGTAGCCAGACTCCTTTTTCATTTGGCAATGCCGTACCGGGGTTAACGTTCCACTGGTCTGTCACAAAGAGGGATACTCTGGATATCAAGACAAGACACAGTGAGGTAAATTGTGTGTGTATGTTCTTGCATGTGTGTGTATCTTGGGAAAAGACAAGAGCCACATAATCATTATTGAGAAATATTGTTGCTTCCACTTACTCAAAATCAAAGAGTGATTTGTCAGCATTGGATGTGGTCTTTCCTCTGTATCAATGTCAGTTCTTTCTTTGAGTGAAACTTTAATCACTTTCTCCTGTCCAAGGCTTCTTTTCAGCTTCCTGCAAAATATAACTTTGCAATGGATGTTTATGGAAGAGTAAAGGGAAGAACAGGCTTGAAAGTTGTTGTGAAGGTCCTTGATCCTGCAGCCAATCAGTTTTACAATATGGCAAGAGAATTGTCCGATGAAATCCAAATTCAGGTGTGAATGATTTTTCCTTGCAGTTAATGTTTTAATATCTATTTCAGAGCTGAATTAAAGTCTGTATTTGCAATCAGGAATTTGAAATAAGGAGTAGTTCCAGCTTTGGTTTATCTTTGAGCCCTTATTCTTGTTTGTATAACGTTACACTGTTTGGAAACCTCCAAGTTCCCCAAGTGTTGGTGAGGCTTCCACTCTAGAGTCACATGCTGGTGTAACTTATCAGCCTGAATGAAATTCAGGAGGTAGTTTTTGTTGTAGGCCACCTGAAATTGGTCTTGTGGATAAGCAGTGTAGAGCTGTAACAGAACTTAGCTGCTGTGCTTCTCCTCTGCACAAGAATCCTTGGGTTTAGTGCTTGTCATACATGTCTGTGCAAGCATGTTAAACTCAGATCAGGAATTAGCTTCTGAAATGAAGCTCCTGGTTGTTCCCTCTTAACAGGGAGCAGTTGCTAAGTATGTGAACTGGATTCCTTTAGATGGAAGCAAGCTGAAAAATTGAGGAATGCACCTCATGTGGATGTTCAGTTCATAGGCTTAGACTTGGGTAGTCTAAAGTAACTTCAGTGAATGTGGGATGTCCAACACCATTTCACTTGATGAAACTGCTTCATAGTGTAGCTATAGCTACAAAACTGAATGCTCTTCAGAATAATTTCTGGAAGATTTTCAAATATTCATGTTTAATTTTAATTTTTTACCATATATATTATACAAATTTTTTTTTAAAAAAGTATTACAATTTATTGGGTGGGGGGTTCTTTTGTTTCTTTTGAAGGTGAAAGAAATTACTTGCTGCACACAACAGTAGGCTAAAATGCCTTTTATTTTCCAGGTGTTTGAAAAACTTCTTCTAGTCACTCCAGAAGTAGAAGCAGAGCAGATCTTAATGTCACCAAATTCCTTTATTAAACTTCAGACAAACAGGTTAGTGATCAGTTTTCATACTGTGTGATTTGTGTCAACAGTATCAAATCTGTGAAACGATTCTGTTCGAAGTAAGCTGTTTCAGTCTTTTAAAAAGACTATCACAGTACATCCATATAATGTACAACTTCTCTGGTGATTAATAATGTCTCATCTGTACTCATCGGGTTTGTCAGGTCTTGTATTAGCTAGATTGTAGCTAGGAAATTCATTCAGTATTGGGAACTTTCAGATCCTGATTTTAAAGGATGCAGAGCCAGTTAAAGCAGCAGTCTTGCTTCCACTAGGGTTTTTTATGGGCAATCAAGGCTTTATGGGATATACTTCTCTGTATTCTTACACAGAAGCTATGACTGGATTTTGAGAGTAGAAAGTCCTTTCCAAATGAGGAGTCCTTTTTACATAGTCTTTGAAAAGACAGACATTTCAGACTCATTTCAGGCTTAAAATTTGTTTTTCCTAGCATAAGAATGTGCAGACAGGACAATAGGACATATGCTGAGGGACAGGCTGTAGATACATTTACTTTTTGATGGCAAGGAACCTTTAGTTTCACTGGGGCTCCAGTGACCATGGTGATTCAGCATCTGCTTTTGAAACACTTGTGTAGGAGCCCTGTCATTTGTAGTCCTTTACTAATGTTGTTTTGCTGTCTCTTCTAAGCAGTTGTACTGATTAATTAGTCATTAAGTTTCTAGATATCATTTTGTACATTTCTTTGTCCCGTTATCTTCATTATCCGATGTTGGAGGCCCTATGTCTGAACTCTACCACCAAAACCAATTACACTGTTGCCAAGAAAAGGGCAACTAAAATCCAGCTTAAATGTTTTTTTTCCTAGGATAAAGTCGAGTATTTTTATCTCAGTGGAGGAGCTTGGGAGGACAAAAAAAAATAATAATTATTTGCAGATCTTTTAGGTGATGTGATCAGTGAAGTTTCAAAGTAGCTGATGTCTCAGAATGCCCACTAATTACAGTTTATTTATTTCCTCACTTTATTAATATGCAAATACCATGGTAATAGTTATTCCAAAAATTAACCTTGTCTACAAAACTATTTCCAGGAAACTGATGAGATCCACTTAATGAAGTCCCTGACTTTATCTCTAATACCAGCATTGGCCCTGACAGACTAATCTCCCTCTAAATATTGTTTACAGAAAATAATGGCAGAAGCTGCACATTGTAGCCTCAGCTATTATTATTTGGAGTCAAGTTTACGTCAGTGAATGACGACGCTGCAGGGCAGTGGATGGAAATGAGATTGCAAGACATGCCTAAGCCCAGATAAGATTTCTTCCGAGTGAGCCTGAATCAGAACTTAAACTCTTCTTTCTCAGACCACAACCCAGGCTTCTCAGCTGTTATTGCAGACACATGGAAAAAAACCACACCACATAGCAATCTTTTAGATTTGTGTAATGTATTGGTGTAAATATGGTTAAACTCATTTAACGGGATCTCCGGATTCTTTGGTTTTTCTGTTTTATTTGTTTTCTTAAGGGACCGAGTGGCTTCACTGAGTTACCGTGTCCTGGATGGACCTGATAAAGTTCCTGTTGTGAAAGTTGATGCGAGAGGTTTCCTTCACTCTGGGTCTTTGATAGGATCATCAACAATTGAAGTGACTTCACAAGAATCATTTGGGATCAACCAGACCATTGTAGCTGCTGTTAAGGTAGTGTCATCTCTCTCTCTTGGCAGTTTTCTGGTAGAAGCCTTATCTTTGCTACTGCAACAGGGATGCTTAACTGCACATTTTGAACTTGACTTCTGAAAAAGGTGAAGTATAGAAATTAATAGTCAGTTCTGAGCTTTGAAAGTAAGTTCAGTATACTAATCTAGATGGATAAACACGAAATCCCAGCAAATGCTTGAATTTGGTGCATTTTACAAAAAGGCCTTTGTGAGCATGCACATTAAAAACATTTAAAAAATAAAAAAGGATTGTCCTAAACTCTTAGAAGGTTGGTAATTGCAGAAGTTCAAATAGAAAAAGATTTTAATGTCATAAATGTGCACTTTTGTGGTGTGTAAAAAAGGTAAATAGAATCTAGAGTAATGAATATAAATGCAGCTTCTCTTGGGAGGTAAGTGGTACCTAGATTCTCAAGATATTAGAGATGTAATGTGCAGTGTCCCAAAATTTCATTTTCTCCACTGTTTCCCTGCTCTTCAGCTTTTACATATAATGAGGATCTCTGCATGAGAATAGTCTCTCTTATCAGAGGCAATAATTTTGCTGCCATTGCCTGTATTTGGCGAGTGGGCAAGGAGCATGTCCAAGGCTGCCCTCTGTGCTTGAGCTCTACTGAAATGCGGATGCTTCAGAGAAGGACAGATCAGTAGCAGAACTCTGCAGTTTGTTTCCAGTCTAATGAAACATCTTTCTCTCCTAAAACTTCATCTGTTGATCGAATGCCGTTACGTGAAGTCTAATGTATCTTACTGGTTGGGTACTTAGGACATAAGGGAATCTATGTCCTTTATTTCTCTTCAAAAGTCCTTGTGCCAAGAACTTTCTACACCCAGCAATGTGAGCCTTGAGATACCCACTGCTTCACCTCCTCTTACCCCTTTTTACTCTGTCAGCATCTTTCTTATGTCCCAGCTAAAGGTGGAAGATGTATAATTAAGAGCTGACTTTAAAATACTTGCAAGTTTAATTATTATAATCACTGTAAAATGGCATGATGTTGGTTTTTGTTGGTTTTTTTTTTAAATTCTGTTTTCACCACAATATTCAGTTTTGTAGGACAATGTGTAGGTCTGTCCTCCTGGGTGGAGAATGAAAAAAAGAAGTGGTGGCTTAGTTCCACTAATGCCACTCCTGCTGCTAGGTGGTGGCAGTGAATTTCTACAGCTCTGTTATAGATGACCTTGTTTCTTCCCTTCACGGCTGGATCTGTCGAGTGAAAGACATCTAATGAGTTTGGGTTTGGCTCAAATGACATCTAGTCAGCATATAGTGGTACTGAAGTGAAATTTCCCCTTTGTGCAGTCTTTCTGTACACAGGATATCGAAGAAGTGTGGTGTCAGTGCACTTTGATATTTAGCTTGTGAGCTCTTTGTAGTAAGAACCATCTCAGTTCAGCATCTTGTCCAACTGTTTTGTTTTCCTGTACTTATTAGAACTATACTACTTTTATGGAAATAATAATTTTAACCTCACAGTAACCTTGTGAGGTAATACGGTGCTGCTGCTGCTGCTGCCTCCATTTTATGGATGAAGAATTGAGAGAGAGTTGGAGTGGTTTTCCTGAAGGTTATGTAGAAAAACTTGTGACAGAGCAGGACATGAGCTCGAATCTGTTGTGTCATCCTAAGGCAGAGTTCTCTCCTTCACACCGTCCTTCCTTTCATAAGTTCTTGTTTTGTCTATTTACAACTGAACACAGTTAAGAACCAGACTGCTGCAGCAGCATCACTTCCCACTTAGACCTTCAACTTTACTCAAAAAAAGACTATCTTAGGTAAACCAAGGAGGATGGGAGAAGTATGGAGTGACAGTGTGCTTAGCATGGGAGGAAGCTAAGCCCTTACTCAAATCTTCTGTACTCAACATTTCTTTTTAAATAAAAAATACTTTAAAAACTGAGATGCTTTAACAGTAAATAGCTGCTTTTCATCAATATTAAATTCAGCAGTTGTCCCTTGTGGGACAGTTTCTGGAGATTTTTAAGTAAAGCAAGCTTGAAAACCTGTCAGTGAAATGGTGGTTTTGTTAGCCTGTAACCTCAGCTAGCTGGGCAGATTACTACGTGCCCTGGTGTTTTTACTGCTTCTATCAGCCCATGGAGTAGACGGTTGTATACACTGCTATTCTCACCACTTTGGGGGTTGGTTTGGGGTTTTTTTCAAACTCGCCAAAGATGCTATTTGCTTGAGGCCAAACTTGTCCTTTCCCTTTTAAGTTTTGACATCTACATTTTCAGATGACAGAGTTTTACATTTTAGCTGAGCCTCTTAGGTCAGAAAAAAGGGATTTCCCTACAAGATAAGCTTGAGGGCTTATTTTAAAATAGTTTTCTTTATATATTCGAGGGTTTTTGCTTTCTCTATCCTTCCATTATTTATTTTCCAACAGCTGCAACAGAAAGAACAGATGTAGTTCGTTTTGTTGGGTAATTTTGCTAGTTAGCCTAGATAAGTTAATAAAGAATAGTAATTAATATCTTATTTAAAAAACAAAACAAATGTTTGTGAAGTCTTTGTCTTCAGACAGACTTCCTTCATTGAAGTGCTACTGCAAAATTGGGGGGTGGGAGAGTGAGCACATAGGGATAATCAGAGCCAAGGCTGTTGGAAACTGTCTGCATCATCTTGGCTTTCTCATCTGGCACAAGGGAATCGAGGAAACAGTGACTGTTTCATCATCTTACTCTCATACTTTGCAAGTTGCTCCTGCTCTACTAACTGGGGAGTGAATTACACTGGGAGAGAAGTCTAGGGGCAGCTCGTTCTCTTGTGTATCCAGGGAGCCTTAGCAGTTTTAATTTGTAGGATAACAGTGTTGTAGTCTCTGAAGCCTGCGATGTGTGTTTCTACGTCATTATTGCTTCCTTCAATTCCCCGTGCTATTAGAGAAAAATGTGAAGAAATATTTGGTGGGAGGATGTAAAGAAGACAGAGCCAGACTTTTCTTAGTGGTGCTCAATGGCAGGGCAAGAGGGTATGCACAGAAATTGAAACACCTGCAATTGTCTGAACATACGACAGCACTTTTTTTGTGGCAACTGTTGCACAGATTTCCCAGGGACATTGTGGAGTCTCCATCCTAGGAGATACTTAAAACCTATGTGCATGTGATCCTGGGTGACCAGCTTTCAGTAGCCCAGACAATCTCCAGACATACCTTTCAACCTCAGCTATTCCACGATTCTGTGAAATATATGTACTGATAATAAAAGCTCCATGCTTTGGTACTGTCATAGGGCTAAACATAGAGCAAATGGTTCATAAAGGAAGACTTGTATATTTACATAACAAGAGCCCTTTTAGATTACTTTATTTTTATAGAGGCATCAAAAATACAATTTAATTTTGCTTTTTATTGCTGATGCTTTCACAGGTCTACCCCATCTCGTACCTAAGAATCTCCACGAGTCCTGTTCTGCACACACAAAGCAAAGAAGCATTATTGGCTCTCCCCCTGGGTGTGACACTGACATTTACAGTCCATTTTCATGATAACTCTGGAGATACTTTTCATTCGCATAATTGTGCACTCAACTTTGCAACGAACAGGTAGGTATCTATCATGGCTGTTATTTAGAGACAACAGCAAAAATACCAAATACTCACAGCCCAGCCACAGCAAGGAACAAAGGTTGTTCCAAAGACATCAAGGGAAGATACAGCTTGGATTGGGATTAGCGAAGAAAGGATTTTGTTTCTGTGGTCTTCAGAAGCACCGCAGCAGAAAGAAGAGTTCCAGTTAGCAATCGATATTCTCTAACAAGTAGGAAGTTGCCCAGATAAGCGTGATCCCCAGTGGGACGTGCTGGGATACATCTCTGCTTTTAAGTGACTGAATCATCAGATTGCATACATCAGAGGCCTATAGAAACAATTGATCTTAGGAGCATTTGCCTCCTCTCTCTTCTCCAAGTGCTTTATTACACTGACTCACTTAAGTCTTACATAAGATGGGGAACGTTCTGGATCAGGAGATGTCTCTTCAGCTGCGCTTGTACAGCCTTTGCACAGCAGAGTTAAGCCTCAAAAGGCCTTTTGGTCTCTGCCTCAAAGAATAAATATTATACAACCAACCTTCTTTGGTCATTAGTAAAAAAAACCCCACTAATTCCGTTACTACAACATAGCTTGTTTTCTGCAGAGCGCTTTGCAGTTATAACACTGATCATGATTAAAAGGGAAAATAAACAAGGGAGTTGAATGCAGGATTTTCTTGTTCTCCTAGCTAAATGATCTGCAGGAATTTCTGTCGCACACACAGGCCCCCGAGATAACACTTCCCAGCTTCCAAAATAGCCACTTCAGCACTGTGGTGACCCAGCTGTGCTGCTGCCAAGGCCTTCACTATCTCTGCGTGGCGCTTCCAGGGTGGCAGTCGCTGTGTGGGGGACACTTGGAACTGCTCCCCACGTCAGTGCATTTGGGAATGCTGGATCTTGCTAAATAGCAGAACTCACAATAACATGTTATTTGGCTTTGTGAAGTTATGGCTGGAAAGCTACATATTGGTGTTTAGATTTTTTTGCTTCTTGACTCCCAGAGAAAAGGTGAAAGAGACAGAGTGCCGCATTCTAAAGTTCTACAGTTCTTAAAATCAGGAAGTAGTTCTTGTACATAATTATGACCTCAGTATTTCCTCAGCATAACAACACAAGAACTGGAATTTGCCTCAGTAGCGCCTAAATGTTTATATTTTCCTTATTTTGTCAGACTTAATTAGAAGATAACCATTGCTGAAAACAAGATGTCAGCCATCTAAAGAGAGTTCCATAGCCTGCTGTTTATTGTGCGGATAATGACATTGGCAAACTTGCCTTACTACAAAACTGCGTCCTTTTTGTCCGTAGAGATGACTTTGTGCAGATTGGGAAAGGAGCCACAAATAACACGTTTGTAATCCGGACGGTAAACGTGGGCCTGACCTTGCTTAAAGTCTGGGCTGCGGAACACAGCGGAATTGCCGACTACGTCCCGCTTCCTGTGCAGCATGCCATCTTCCCAGAACTCCTGGACGTGGTGGTAGGAGATGTCCTCTGCTTGAGCACTTCCCTGAGAAACCAAGAAGGTAAGCAGCGCTTCAGCTGCTGTGCTTCTGCAGTTACGTAATTTGCCATCAGTGTGACTTTCTCGTTCTCAGGAAAACTAAATGCATAATTTATGATGTTTGTTCCGAATTAAATGTCACTGCTCTTGTTAATGATAAAAATAGGCTTGATCAACTCCTCTAATTTTAATTGTACCATGCAATATGTTGCTTGTATTGAATCCATGAGTGTCAGACTTCAGACATTTTCATTCGGTTAGCGGGAAAGGCTTGTCTTTTATGGAAATCATGCAGAGTCAGGACTGTCTGACTTCACTCCAGTATTTGATTCTTATTGTAAATGGGCTGTTGTCAGAGTCACTGCAAGTCAGTTTGGTGTTGGGCTACCAGCCTTCCACCACATGACACCCTAGAACCGAGGTTCTGTGAACTGGGCAGTGTGTGTAGCCATGCTGCCCATGCAGTGGGTACACACAGGCAGCAGCGTGGTAATGAAATGCATAACTTGGTTGAATGGTGTCCAAACGGTGTCTTCTCAGGCCTGCTGGGTGTGTGGAGTTCCTCTTCGAACAGTGTACTTCAAGTTGACTCCAAGACCGGTGTAGCAGTGGCCAGGGACTCTGGTGTTGTCACTGTCTATTACGAGATTCCTGGATCACTTAAAACATATAGAGAGGTGAGGTGCTTTTAAATCCTGCCAGAACTGCTGATGGTGATTTGCTTTGGGTGGACCAAAAATGTATTGTAGGATTCATTTATTTATTTATTTTACTAGAAATATTGAGAAATGTTCCTCTTAAAGAAAAAAGTATTGGGGTAAAAAAAAATTGTAATGTATTTGGTATGTGTCCAGACACAACATTATTTTAATTTTTTTTTAAATCATCTGTGTTAAGGAGGAAAATTTAGGATAATAGTTTCTGGTTTTAGCCTATACTGTTCTTATGTTGTACATTTTGATTCCTTTATTTGTCTGAGTTGTTTCCAGATGCTAAACAATTTTTGAGTGTGGCAAGCTCATATGAATGAAGTTCCACTGCAGGATGAGATGCCACCAAGAACTTTCTGAAGTGTTGTATCCTATTACTATGCATCACTGATCAGAACAGCTCCATTAAATTTTAAATTATTTTGTTTGTTTACAATCAGAACTACTCAAATAAATTTTAAATTATTTGGTTTGTTCACAATCAGAACTGCTCAATTAAATTTGAAATTACTCTGTTTGTTTACAGTGCAGTCACTGTTGGCACAATCCGCTGCATCAGCTAACATCAGTACTAGACATTCTATTGAAATGAAATTTAGACATAGATCTTTATGCCTATTAACTTACGGGGGTTGGGTAGAAAGACATTGTTCTTACTGGCTTAAATGGCCCTGAAAGGCAGTTTCTGAAATCAGAAAAATGTTGGATTTCTTATAAACACAACCCCTTGGAATCTTGTTATACGTACAGGGAGGTGTCCATTTCACAGTCTTTCCAGACTGATTTTGCCTTAATTATTATTAATTAAAACAGGTTTTGGTAACAGTGTACTTCATCTTTTTTTCAGATATTGATTATCACACCTCAGCGAACTACAGCGATGCCCGTCAGTGGAGTGAAATCAAGCTTACAGGGAGTTGCAGCCTCAAAAGTAATAGTTTCAATTGGGGACAGAAATAAAAATTTGAAAGGTATGATGGAAACAAAATCTGTGTGCGAATTGTTTATTGCATGTTTGTGTATTCATGACAGGTGCTTTTGGTTTGTGTTTTAGTGTTTTTGTTTGTTTTCAAGGGTATGTGCAGCTGCTGTAGAAAGATCTCTCAAACTGTAGCACCTTTCTGGAATTCCAGGAGCTCTAGAAGAAACTTAGGGACACGTTACAGGATTTGGAGGGTGTTCTGGGGCACTATTAAGATTTTACAATTGATAAAATTGATAGATAATAGAAGTGTCATCTTTGATGATATCAAAAAACACTTAATAGACGACCAACTGATTGTTTGCTTTTATGTTTAATTCCAGTGGTCTTCTTGAAGTAACTATTTTTTCTTACTGATCATGTTTTAAGTAGTTATCAACCTTAAATCTTTTACAGAAATGATCAGTGGTTAGAATCAATACAAAGATTAATCATCATATTGTGTCCTCTATTTAATAGGCTGTATTTTGCTTGATAGTGGTTCCTTTTAGGTTTTAGATTAACACTTAGTCCTTGCTCAAATAGTATTTTATTGTGCCTTATAAAAATTACTAGCCTACCAAAAAACTATCTTGCCAGATACTGAATTTTAAATCGAGACTCCCAGGATCATGTAAGTTATTCAAGACACATCCGAGCTGAATATTCTCTCTAGTTCATTTTTTCCTGTAAATAAATTATTCCTGTCAAAAAAACCCCACAACATATAAAATTTTTATTTGCTGTCTCTTTGGGACTAGACCTGAGGTAGGACAGCTGTCTAAGAGTTCCAGCTATTTTAAGAATATCACAAACTTGTGAAACTATTTTAGAAGGTGGAAGAATAACGTGATGTTTCAAGCCATTGTTTTGCTTTTAATTAATTAATTTCATTAGTTATAATTTTATTTTCTAATTAATTAATAAGAGATTTTTTTTCTTCCCCTTAGGGGAGTGCTTGCCTGTGCAGATTGAAGCCATCGCAGAGTTACAGCCACAGTCCATTATCAATTGCCATTTAGATTTCAACAGTGATGCATTTGACTTTCCAGCACATGATATTTTTATAGCAGAACCTGGATTTGATGCAGTTTCAGGTAAGATGAGAAAAGATGTCAAACTCCAGGCAGACACTTTGAATTCCACTGCGATTTAGTCCAAAAGCCCTTTGACCCAGAGCATTGCTGTGTAGCATCTTGGGCTTCAGGGTGTGTTAACATGTAACTCTGCTTGTTTAACTCTAGGGTTTTCTCTGTGTGACAAAAACGTTTATTTGCTTTCAGTGAAAGCCAGAAATCAGTGGCATCCCATTTCATACGCTTTTCAGAGCTGTAGTGGTAGAATCATAGAATGGTTTGGGTTGAAAGGGAGCTTAAAGATCATCATGTTCCAACCCCGCTGTCAGAGGCAGGGACACCTCCCACTAGACCAGGTTGCTCAAGGCCCCATCCAACCTGGTCTTGAACACATCCAGTGATGGAGCATCCACAGCTTCCCTGGGCAACCTGTTCCAGTGTCTTGCCACCCTGAGAGTGAAGCACTTCTTCCTAATTTCTAATCCAAATCTACCCTCTTCCAGTCTGAAGCCATTACCCCTTGTCCTATCACTTCAAGCCCTTGTAAGAAGTCTCTCCCCAGCTTTCTTGTAGGCCCCCTTTAGATGCTGAAAGGCCTTAAAGTCTTCCCCCAGCCATCTCTTCTCCAGGCTGAACAAATCGAACTCTCTCAGCGTGTCCTCACATTAGAGGGCTTCCAGCCCTCAGATCAACTTCATAGTCTCCTCTGGACCTGCTCTAACAGATCTATGTCCTTCTTGTTTTGGGGGTCCCAGAGCTGGACACAGTACTCTAGGTGAGGTCTCACAAGAGCAGAGCAGAGGGGGAGAATCACCTCCCTCAACCTGCTGGCCATGCTGCTTTTGATGCAGCCCAGGATACGGTTGGAGCTTTCTGGGCTGCAGTCACGCATTGTTGGCTCATGTTGAGCTTTTCATTGACGAGCACCCCCAAGTCTTTCTAGTAAGTCAGGAAGAAACTCAGGAGAATTATTTTACTTGAGGGGGGGAAATAAACTCTGGTATGTTTTTTGGCAACAAATTTAGGTTCTAGTTCACATATTACTATCCATATATTTGCAGCTATTTAGACAGTCCAAGACGAAGTGATGGTATTGCAGAATGTGCCTGTAATAAATAGATGGGGGTCACACACTCCATAGAGCTTGCAGCTGCCATCTTTTACTCCAGCTGAGCTGTGCGAAAAATAGATCACCTTGTGCATAACAATTCAGAAAAGAATATTGAGCCTTGTGTTTGTTAGACTGTGTGAGGAAAAAACTTCTTCCTTCAGCTGGTAAAAATGAACCCTCAGGTGACAAATATTCCAAAGTTGTGTATCTCTGTAACTGTAAACATCTAGTGTCTCTTTTAGGTGTTTTCTTGCCTTTACCATATGCTTAAATGCAGTGGAAGTTAAGATAAAGGGTAAGAGATGCAATCATGAGTTTTAATGTCTGTGTACCGTAGCTCTTTAGATTTCACCAAATTATACTCTACAGTCAAATATTTTTTGTGTTTGATGCTGGCCTTTTAAAAGCCCTGCCACTGTAGTTATGGCAACTTAACTAACCTCAGTCATTAAAGTGAGGGAAATTGCATAAATGTGAAAACTTGGTGAAAGTAATACATATTGAATGCTTTGTGTTCTGCAATTTAAACATTTCTGGAGTTTATCATGCTTTCAAACTTCCCTGCACAACCAGAGTGCTGCAATTTCTTCTGAAAGGTAGAATTCTGATGTATCTCCAAAACATCATGAACTGGGACTTAAAAGGAGGGAAAATTACCAGCCATTGGAGATGGAAACAAAATCATGCAAGTCTGCAGCATGTGTTAGTGTTTCATGACTACAACATAGTATAAAATAAGTACCAGAACACCATCGACTGTATAGAAATAACTTTAATTATCTGATTAGTCCCTGTAGCCATTGTGTCACACTCACACCCTGCACAGTAGTGACTGCCTCTGTTACTTTAAGGAAAGAAAATAAGGAGAAAACATGTACTAGCATGTTCTGCTTGTTACTTATGCTTTGTGTCTTCCACACTGGGGGGGGCTTTTTACTGTCTGTATCTCTAATAATAGGCAAATAGGTCCCACAAGAGATGGGAAACATGGTGAATATCTAACCTTTCCAGAAGCTTTTGTAAGTAATAAATCATGACTCCACAGAACTGATGATGGTGATGGTAACTGACTGAAATTTTAACATTAGATGAAGAGAATATGACACAGGATGTTGAATTTTCTTTTCAGTAAAGCCTTTCTATCCATATTAGCATAAATATTATATTTAAAGTGGAATTGATTCTCACTGGTACATTAAAATAGAATGTGACTGTAAACTGCCATTTTAGTGATTTTATCATGATGTTTTGTTTGGGACAAGACATACCTTTTGCTGTTGTAGTACTGGGATTGCTGGGACCACCAGACACACTGTCCCATTCACCTACATGCTCCTCATCTTGCTGCTTGTTGAATTTTAACACTTTTTTAGCTCTTCTCAACAGACGTCATAGAAATTTTCCTGTACATGGAACAAAAACTGTGATGATGAGCAGTTAACCATCAAACTGCTTTTGTTTCTGTAGGACATTACACGTGTTCCATCACGATGCACAGACTTACTGACAAGCAGCTGAAGCAGCTCAGCATGAGTAAAACCACACTGAGAGTCACGGCTTCGATCCAAGGCAGCCACTCCTCAGGGGAGCAGATCGGCACTGAGGTGCCGTTCAATCCTGGGTTTTATGCTGACCAAACGGAAATGCTTTTAAGTAACCATTACACAAGCTCTGATGTGAAAATATTTGGTGCCACTGAGATTCTTGATACCCTGGAGGTGAGTGTATTGCTGAGAAGTATCACAACCCAGTTGAAAGCGTTTTGAACTGTTAGATGCAGCTTTCTAACCAGAGGCACTCTGTACCACCTTTGCCATGCCAAGACTGTTCCTGAGATGGTTTGGAAATACCTCCTCAGGTCTCTTTTGGTTTGGGGTAGCAGAAATGTGCCAGGCTCACCTGTGCCAGCTGGGATGTGTTAACAGACGGGGAAGCACAAAATCGGCCTGATCCCCAACAGCAGGGGTAGGTCCTTGCCTGCTTCCTTGTTTGACTGGTTCTGGTAGCCCAGTGAGGGACACTTTGAGTTTTGCTTCCATGGGGCCAGCCCAGACCCACAAAACCAGCAGTTAATAGGACAAACTTGACAATATGCAGGGGTGAAGTGCTGCAGGTGTCACTGCAAAGTTACAGCTGAGCCTGACTTGTGCTGAGGGGCGAGTTGCTCTGTGTTTCTGTGGAATAACGTGTTTCTGACCTGTGGCCTGGAAGATGAGTATGTGCTGTGCTTTCCCAAGAAGTCTCTTTCAGGTTGGATTTTTTTCCTTGGCAGGTGAAATGTGGGTCACCGACAGTAAAGGCGTTTGAGAAGGAGAAGTCCTACGGGCTGCCTAGTTACGTCATCTATACCGTTAGTCTCTCTGATCCCAGAGTTCTGAGCCAGGGATCCTTATCAACCACTCTAACGGTCTCCAGTCCTATGACTGACCAGTCTATTACTATCCCAGTGACAGTGATTTACTTGACTGACAGAACCAGTGCACCAGTGAGACGTAAGTTTATCTTGAGACTTCCTATGAAAGAATAAACCTGTAACTTCCATTAATGCTCATGGGGTTACACAACATGGTGTGTTTAAAATCAGAGCTGGCAGCTATTGTTACCATTGCCAAGTGTGTAAGCTGTTCCCTGTGACCAGAAGACTTGACTACAGTTGCTCAGTATGACTGAAGCTGAACATATTTTTCTTTTGGGTCAGCCTAAAATGCTCTTTTGAAGTTGACATAAATATCTCAGTGATAAAGTGTCTGAAAGTAATTTTTGTTTTCTCTGCTTTTATTTATTCTCAAGCATGCCTTATTATTTTTGAAAGCTGTTACTGGCAAATTTTGAAGACTGCCTTGGAAATAGTAGAATCAAAGTCATGTTATCTAAGTTGATTACACTTACTATAAGGAAAAACCTTTTGGTAATTTCAGTTTAAGACCTGTTAACTCTTAAAGCAGATTGGAGAAGATGTTCTTTTCACTCAATATTGTCTCCTTTTAATCAATTCTACAGATGGAGCCAGCCTGTTCCAGCACTTTCTTGATTCTTACCAAGTAATGTTCTTCATGCTTTTTGCACTATTAGCAGGGACAGCTGTTATGATTATAGGTAAGAGAATGAAAGATGGCAGAAACATTTTTTCTGTAACTTCTTACAATACATTAGCTGTAAGATGTAAAGGAATCATTTCCATGTGAAAAGACTTCTATTTTTGTTGTTGTAGGGGTTTTTTGATGTTTTTTTCCTTAATTTATTTTTTCACAATGTCTTGCAGCTTATCATGCAGTTTTCTCACCGAAAGAACAACACAGTCATCCAGCATTTACCCCAAGGACAACTCCGCAGCACAGCCATAACAGTAAGCAGCAGCTACGCAGTTATAAATGTGTTAATTGATAAGTCTGGCTATCGTGTTTGAGTTGAACGTCGGGAGGTATGGCTGTGAGAGAGCCTGTGTACTGAATTATACCACAACAAGCACTGTGCCAGTTCCTAGGAAACTTGTTTGCCATCCTTCTGCCCCACGCCCCCAAACTCCCCTTTACCCATTGCTCTTTCTTTAGAAACTCTTGGCCAACTTCAGCCACCTTGAATATAGGGGGTGGGTTAAAAGTGTAAGAATTCCCACAAATCACCAGCTGGGTAGAGAAGACAGGTGCACCATTTTGCTCCTGCTGAGGGGAAGTAAAGCAGAGCAGAAGCTGGCGCAGTGTGCTTGGCAGAAGCTGGCTGGTCAGCAAAGTCTTGAGACATCAGCTGAGCCGCAGCATGTGCTGCGTCTCTGGGGCTGCCCATGTGCTGTGGGGTGTGCAAACGGGGGCTGCTGGGAGAGACGGGGTGTGAAGTGCAAATGTGAGGGGGCAAAGGACACAGGTCTATAGAAGACTTGTGTTGCTCAAGGAGCAGTTTGTTCCTTCACTGCTGTTTTATCTTGCAGTCACATTTTATCTTTTTTTTTTTTTTTTCCACATTTTATTCTCTATTTTACCTGTTTGCAGTGTTGCACAATCAAACTCTCAGAAATAAGCAAAAAAATACCCATTCACTTGGAAGGTCTGTAATCAACATTGGCCATTAAAACAAAATTCACATTATCATAGATGTATTTTAGTTTGGGTGAGCTGTGGTCCTGTTTGTAGAAACATATGCTTCAGATAAAATAAGGCAAATTCAAACTGAGAGTTTGCAGAGATGAAATGTGTTGTGCCCCCCTCAGAAGACGTAATCAATTCTTTAATAAAAGTCCCTAATAGGAAGACCTAGAAGATTTTGATACTTCTAAGATGTCTTTTCAACAGGCAGTGAGCTAAAGGGATTATTTCACTTGGAATGGCTCATTAGACTCACTTGCCAGGTGTTCCAGCAGATGATCAACAGCGGTTATTTGTTTCTTCTTCCACCACTCCTGAGTATGATTGTTTTGTTTTTTTCCTTTCCCCCTCTGTTTCAGGTTTCTCTGCATCACCTGTGCTTTCCTTCAGTCCGCAGTCCTCAAGCAGGAAAACAAGCCCATCCTCCACGCTCTGGAGCACTGATTATGGTTCACGTTAGAGACAGCAGGACTCAGCTTCATGCACTAGTGCCTTGAACTATAGCAAATTTAAGAACTTTCACAGTTTCAATATTCAGATATTCATCTCAAATGTAACTTGTTTCATAATTGTTTTTTTACCTATATTTAGAGCTCTTAGAATTTATTTTTTTTATGACAGTGCTTCAGTTCTCTAAAACTTACTCTATTTGCTGGTTTATGCTCAGCTGACAAGGATGACTGGACAAAGTGGTGTTTATGCTAAGCTGGCTTTCTTGCACTCTTCAAGCAACTAGAAGTTATGTCTAAGTGATGGTGATTAAAGGGTTTTTTTATTATTTACTTTTTGTAAAAATTAACTTGCTTTCTAATGAACTTTCTAAAAAAAGGGAAATAGAAAAACAGGTCAAATATGAGCCAAAAAATATGAAGGATTGTATATTTCAGAGAACTATTTTTTTATTTTGAGTTCCAAAGACTCAGGAATGCACTGCACTGATTTAAGTGTTCTTCGTTTAGCCTTACAATGTGACTCATCACCATAATTTGCTGGTTTAACATTAGGAATGCTGGAACAACTGTGAATCTTTTGGAGGTTTTTTTCAACAATAACAACAACAACAAAAAAAAGAGAAAAACATAGCTATCTGAGGGCAGCTTCCTTTGGGTACATCTGCAGTATTCCTTTCTTGTCACTGTAAGCACTTTTTTTGGACTGGGAATGTGAAAGCATGTGCCTTTTAAGAGGACCTTTCTTCTGGTAGTAAATATTTTTCATCGAAGACAGTTATCTTACCTGTGTTCTTATATATAAATACATTTATATAAGTCATTTCACACAGAAGTACCTCAATAGAAACTGAGCCTCCTGTTTTTACCACTAGTCACCTGGTGCACTGAAATCTAAGTGGTTTATTTCACACAGAGTGACCTTTTTGGTTGGTTCAATCTGCATGTCTCTGGTGTGTTTGTGTATGAACTGATACAGTCACACCCAGAATGTTCACTTAAACTGTACGGTAAGATATGACCAGACTTCAGAACATTTATACCATAATATCCTCCTAATAAGTGCTCATTTTAAAATCTGTAAAATACAATGTAGCATTTTACTGCCTCGTGGGGACTTTTTGGTTGACTTTTTCCTTCTCTTGACTGGCTACAAATAAAATGCATAATTGTGGGTACATCAGGAAGTGCTCTGCTAAACCAGGCAGGTGATCACCATGTGCTCTTGTGTGCTCTGCTTTCTGAACAAGATGGCAGTGAGGTATGCTGATGTGAGCTTCTTTCCAAGTTAATTTTTAACACATAAGAATAAAAACTTGGTTCCAATTCTTAGTCCTAAAATACTTCCCTGAAAATAGGGAAAAAAAAAAAGTAACTCAGTTGGAATCCTTTATTTTGAGGATAATAATCACAGTAACAATCCATAAGCAGTATTTTGCAGCTATCAGATGAGGGCTTTGTTTACATATAACAAGTGTCACAGTTTTAATTGTGACTAATATTCTGTCTGTCTGAGCTCGGTCCTAAGGACCATAATGAAAGCAATTGCAATTGTTTTGTTTCAAAGAACAGAATATTTGATGCAGAACACACCGTGCGCGGCACAACACGGGCAGATAGTCAGAGGAATGGCCTGCAGACAGTTCAGGGCATACAGCTCCAATTTCACGCAGAATAAAAAACAACCAAACCAATTTCATTACACGTTATGTTCAGTCTTGTGTAACTTATTGGTTAGTTTTGGAGAAGTTGTGCCTTACATGCTAGTACTACTTAAAATTGTCAGTTTGGATGTAAATAATAATCATTTGCATCTGTATTATTTAATAAAGCTTTGTAAGATTCCTTTAGCATGCTGTTGATGAACTTTCTTGTTGTTTGGGCTGCTCAGAGTTTAGCACTAGGCTGTATTATTTGTACGTCATCTCCTGCAGCTGCTCAGTATTTGCACTCTTGCTTTTACACTCATTTTCATTGTGGTATTTTTAAATGATTCGACAATTTTTCATCTAGTGTTTGTTGTCAGGGCCTTTTCCCAGTTTTCATTAAGCATCTTCAATTCCTGCGGTGGCTGAAGAAGCAGTTCTTTATTTTCCAGGTTTCTTCAGACTTCCTACTTTGTTCATTTGGGTTTTTAAGGAAAGATGTCATCTTTCTCCACATCCTTTCAGACAGAAATGAAAGGGCTATGAATATCTCAGTGCTCCTGTGATAAACATTTCAGAAATGTTTACAGGAAAGGCTTCGCTCTCCTATTTCTTCTCTTTCCTGTTCAGCCTACCAGTCTGGCACCAAATGTCCTGAAAAAATGAGCTGCTCCAAGTGGTGGGAGTGCTTTGGCAAATGCCGACTGTTTATTTCACCTCTTTGGGCAAGTAGTTGCAGTCTCCTGGCACACATCTTCATGAACTGTGATTTGCCACAAGCTGGAGCTAGAGGGGAGTTAAGAGGAAAAAGAAGTCTGTGAAATAAGGAGCTGGTGTGGCACAGGAATCAACCCGCTCCAGCCTTTGGGAACTTGCGTGGTCTGTTGGGTGACTGCTGTGTGGGTGGAATTTGTGGGTATAAATTTTTCTGAGCAAATTGCTGCCAATGTAAAGATAAATCTTTTTCTTTTTTTTTTTTTTAACTAACTAAAATGAAACTAGATCTTTTTGCATTTGATGCTGAGTTTTTAATTTCTATTTTTCTATTCATTTACTTTCCAAGTGTTTGCTCCCCTGCGTGGGAGAAAGGCTGCTGGAATGTGTATAAGTTAATGTCTTATGAGAGTTGACTTATCTTTTTCATCAGGTAACAAAACAACCCGTGCTGCACTCTGACCCAGGCTTTGGTTGATTCACACTCAGGACAAGCTTGGGCTTTGCTCTTTAGTAGAAGCAAGATTTAGTGCATGCCAGCAATGGCAAGTTCGTCATCATAATGGGCTGACTTCAGCTTCATAAACTATGAAAAAGTCAAACCCAGTCCATGAGTAGTGAAATCCCTGAGCAAGTGATTAGAGCTGTCCTAGCAGCCTTGGGTTTCCTGTCTCTGAATCCCCAACCACCAGTGCTCCTGGCTGTTACTGAAGTTACCTAGGTTAGACTGAGAATAGAAACACAGAATTGTTGTTGGTGGAAGAGACCTTTAAGATCACTGAATTCAACTGTTAACCCAGCACTGCCAGGTCACCACTAAAACGTGTACCTCAGGACAATATCTCCACGGCTTTGAACCCCCTCCAGGGATGGGGACTCCGCTACTGCCCCAGGCAGACTGGGCCAGGCCTTGACAAGCCTTGCGGGAGGGTTTTTCCTCATGTCCAACCTGAATCACCTCTGGTGCAATTTGAGGCTGTTTTCTCTTGTCCCATCACTTGTTCCTTGGCAGAAGAGACCAACCCCACCTGGCTCCAACTTCTTTTCAGGGAGTTGCTGAGAGTTAGAATGTCTCCCCTGAGCCTCCTTTTCTCCAGGTACAACCTCAGTTAATGCCACAGGAACTGTACAGGAAGAGGCTTCCCTTTCACAGGTGAAAATACTCTCATTGAAAACCAAATTCCAAGACATTTTTCCCTCAAAAAAATGAAAAAAGGAAGTAAACACTGAAAATGAGCTGGTCCTTCTGCACAGCATGTCCTGCTGTAGAGCAAGTGCGAGCTCGGGGCGCCTGGGCTGTCTGTGGGGGTGAGAGCTTGACTCCCAAACAGAACTGCTTTGCTTTATGTTAGTTTATTGGTCATTGCTGCAATTTATAGCACAAATTTAGACTTTACTTCATATTTTATATATTTCTATATATAAGTGTTTTTCTGTACTGCAATGGTTCACATGATGCTCACTCTGGGCCGCTGGCGTGGCGAGAGGGGAGGGCT
>WTSP01004550.1:57127-81392 GCA_025331215.1 Actenoides lindsayi | reverse complement strand
TTTTGGTAGGAGGCGTGTGCACCACAGCCTGGGTCCTTCCACTCGGCGGCTGCCGTCCCCCTGGGTCCTAAACCCTCCTGCCGCCCGCCCGGCTGCCTCCGCTCCCGGCTCTCCCAGGCTGCGGGCTCGGCTCCCCGCCGAGGGAGTGGTGACAAAAGAGCTGCGGGAAAGCAGCAGCAGCAGCAGCGCAGCCGGTCACCGCGAGTCTAGCAGCGTGGGCTTGTGCCTGGTGGCATGGTCTTTACTGTCTCTTTTTTTTTTTTTTTAATTCCTTCTCCTTCCTCGCATCATCCCTTTCTCCTGAAACTCGGGGAGAGCACAAGTTCCTGCGGCATTTACAGCATCAGCTGAATGGGCTGTGCGAACATGGCAGCCCGGGTTTAGGAGAGAAGTTCTGGGTCAGGCTACAGGTACATCTAGCTCAGGGTGCTGTCACCACCAGTAGCCACAGCAAATGTCTACTGAAGGATATAAAAACAGGACAAGCTTCACCTCTGCACTCTCCCAGCCCCTCTCCCAAGCATTTTAAGTTCAGGGGTTTCCCCAGCAATGTGGTGCCTGGTTTTTAGGGTGGAAATTCATCCTCTTTGAACTTTCACAGTGTCTCCTCAAACACCTATGAATTTCTAGAATGTCCTTTCATAATGTCCTTTGACAAGGAGCTCTACAGGCCATCTGCCTGCTTCACAAACTGTCACCTCTCCTTTGTTACAGGGACCTGTCAGCTTTAGCTAGCACTGTAGGAAGGACAGGAGAGAGGAACTTCCCTCATTAAATTAGATCCTGAAAATCACTTTCTGTATGAACCTTGGAAGACCTGTGCTAAGAACAAATTTGGGTGGCCTAATGGCCTTGGCAACCAAATTAGCACTGATCTGCTTTTATGAACTTGGTAAACACAACTAAATGTACCAGCAAAGAGAATTTCTTCTTCTGCTACCCCATACATTGTGGAGTATAATTCCTGGGAAGTGGTTGATTAAAGTCAGTTGACTGGCTTGGTCTCTTTGCTTTGGACATCTCCCTTGTGACAGTTACTGAAGGATCTTGTATAGACAAGAACTGGGTGACAAATGATAAACAACAACCTCTGCATAAGAAATGACTAAACAGAGTATGATTCTTCAGCATGGAAAAAAACCAGATGAGTAAGTCTGTATAAAATAGTGGTGTTCTTTCTTCATCATTTATAATATTTCATAATAATGAGGAGCATGAGGAAGATAAATTGGAACAATATCTCAATATCATTTCCAGTTCAAGGAGCAGGAGAAATGAAACCCACTAGGGGCCAACTTTGAATCCAACTGAAGGACGTACTTCACAGAATATTTAGTGAAGCTGTAGAACTCATTTCCACAGGAATTCAGGCTTCAGAAGATTGTTGGACATATCTATGGAAGAAAAATTGTTTAAGGTCTTTTAAACATGAAATCATGACCTCTGGCTCAGGAACTCCCTGTTCCACGAATTGCTGAAGGCTAGGGTAATACTTAGGAAAGAATGATTATATCCTGGCCCTGCTCTTGTTCTTTGTCTTAACCACTTACTGCTGATTACTGCTGGAGATAGGCACTGGGCTAGATGGACCTTTGATCTGACTCGGTGCTGCCCACTCATATTTTTATGTATAAAGTAGACTTTGAGAATGTGAACACAACCAAGGAACTTCCAGCTTTGTGTTCCTTTGCTTTTTAGAGGAAGCCTCACAATATTCATGAGCAAAGGCAAGAGGATCTGTGGGGAAGAGGCCTTGCACTATTAGTATTATTTCCATGCACAACCATTAATTTAACCCACAGCATGTTTAAAAGTGTGATATGAGGTACTTGTATCCTGTGACCCAAACACTTGACTGGAAGTGATGGAGCAACAGATCTAAGGCAGAGACCTCAAAACTCGTAGATAAGCATTTATTCCAACACTTGATGGGAGAGCATTTCTAGCCCCAGGGAATTTAGTAGTCAGTTAGTAAGTAGTCTCATTAGATCATTATTTTCTGTACAGTGATCAGTTTGGAAATAAAACAATAAGTGCTCTGTTTTCATAATCCCATTGAAAGCTTCCACTTTTGTACATACGATAAAGATTAATGTACTAACTGCTGTAACTATGCGGCACTTCCCTGGGAATTGTTAATAATATTAAGTGGAATGAGCAGAACTGTATAAATGAACTGCCTTAGGCAGTCAAATGAGCTGCCAAATTTGACGTATGCTCAATATTTAGAGATTTAATATTTTTATTTGATTTGTTAATTAAGGTTGGGTTTTTCCCCCCTTAATGTTGCTGTTAGGTGACCAGTGCCAGCAGATCTGTTGGTTGATTGACGTGTAGGACAATGCTATGGTAGAAGTAAGTCTTTAACCATATTACAGCAGGGCCTTATATTGATCCCATTGCAAATATTCTCAGGTTTCTTTCTCATCACTTCATCATTTTCTTTCTGCAAAGTCTGCTCTGTACTCTGAGAGTGTGCTTCAGGTCTTCTTGCTCTTTGCATTGTCCTGGTCACTACACTTCAAATGAAGTTATGACCTCAGAACCATCAGTGTTGAAGGTATAAAACCTTCTGTCTCAAAGATATACCTGGGAAATTAGGAAGTCCCTTTCTGATGTGCATAGGCCAGAGCATCCTGTTCTCATTTGCAGTGTTGAATATGCAGAGCTAAGGGGAGAAAAATGTGCCCGTAATCACAGTTTGTCACTGAAGGCATTAGAACTGACTGAATATGTGGAGGGAACAGATCAGTTTGGAAGGGGGAGGATATTTTATACAGCCTTTTCTGAAAGTAAAATGGAACTTTGATATTAAATGTATTCTAACCTGACCTTCCCTGTCTTCACACATATTGATTCTCTGTTTTAATGGAGACCAGTGAAATAACAAACTTGGAAAGAGAATGTACATTTTCACCACCAGTAGAAAGGATCTATAGACTTGAACTATGAAGGAAACCATGGAAGGGCAGAGCAGCTGGTTTCTTCGTGGTCTAGGCATGATAAATAGTTTCTATTGAATCTACTCTCTTTGCAGCAAAATAGTTTGTCTTCACTCAGTGACATTCAACATACAGCCTCTTGCTGTACTTTTGACTCCCAAGAAATGTCACGAAGCTAGGAGCTAGTTTGCACATCTGTGCAGCTCTGATAGTACTTCCTCATTCATACAAAGACCCAAACCACTGACATTTTTTTTTAATTCATCACAGTAAGGAATGTGGAAAGAAATTGAAAACTGCTTTCACTTTGCTTTCAGACAAACACAGATATATATCCACATTACACAAAACCATATTGATATTCAGCATCTTATAGGGTCAGTGCTTGTGAATGGTGTGCATATATAAGGAAGGGAGCAGATCTTTGATGTAATTCTTTATATATCTAATGTCACTTACTTTTACAACGTGATTTCTCCAATATTTAAAATGTTCTTTTCAGCTTATAAATAGGGAATTTGAGAAACAATATAGGATGTCCCTGTATCTTTAAATTTTCTCTTACGAACAATTTGCTGCAAGTTTCTAAAATTAACAGTGAATTTTAATAATTAATTGGGAGCTCATTCTTTTTCCCTAATCTACAATTACCATCTGGTATTATTTCCTTTGAAAGTAACTGCATTGTAAGTCCCAGTAGATTAAAAAATAATAGTGCTAAAACTCCTTAGACCCATAAATCATTATTCTTAAGGGAGAAGTAACAAATCACAGTTCAGAGGGATTCATGTTATAAATCCTCCCAGGTTTCCTGAACTTTTGAAATACTAAAAAATTTATACCCAAGAATGCAAAACATATGCAAATAGATTGTTCATATTATTTATTTAATGAGAAGAGTCCAGTTTTTTGCCATTTTTACTCTTGATGAAGATAATTCACTCTTTTGTTGAGTTCACACACAATCACCCATTCTGCCACTCTCAGAATAGTTTGTAACTAGTACAGAAGCAAAGTTATGGTCTCAAACTTGTAGATGGGTGAAGCTGAAATGTTTCCAGCTCCATGGGAATTCCAGGAGCTGACAAGGAGATTCAGCACGGAGCTAGAATCTAACAGCAGAAGTCAGGTGAAATTGAGCTCTCAGAACTGAATTCTCCAGAATTTCCCCCCTCAGCTCTCACCTTCTAACGCTGAGTTGGTCTAAATCTCATAGCTGGCTTATTCTGGGATTGTGAAGTTCCTGGTGTAGATCCAGGCTGAGTAGCCTGCTACCAAAGATTAATCAGCATTTGAAAAACCAAAAGTGTCTCTCCAATGGCCTAATCATTTGGGTGCTGGAAATGTTGACTTGAGGCGCAGATGTGCTGTGTTGTTTGGGTGCAGATTCAGCCTCGTATCTTTAGTTGGCTTAACTTGGCAGCACTGACTGTGCTGACTTCTGTGAGATACCTGTGATTTAAATCCCCTGGGGACCAGTTCCTACTGAGTTCTATTACTCAGTGTTACTCTGTCTAAACAATAATGGCACTGTCTTGCTAAACCATTAAGTGTCCTTTCACAGAGGGAAATAAGTTATGAGATGTCATGTCTTGCATAGCTAGTACCTAAATGTTATAGCCTTTAAAGAATAGCATGGCCAAACTTAGCCTTACTACCTAAGAAAGTGAATATCAGAGCTAATGTTCTTCCTGATCTTGGTCTAAGATAACCTAAGGTAGGCAGGCATGACAAAAAAAATAATCTCGAAGGGAGGCTAGTGGTCCAGAAAGTAGATGAGTTCAGTAAGAAGGTTTGGGATGGCTGTTATTAATTCAGAAAAATATTCTTGAGGAAAACCTGTCTGTTTTCTGGTGCCTTACTGCACTGGGATCACTTTGCACAGAAGCAGTGCTTCAGCCTGAATTTGAACATACTGATCTCAGACATGATTTGTTAAAAGCTTGAAATGCATGTGCTGTTTAATGTTCATTCTCTGGTGCGTTACCTGCAGGGCTCTTTAATTTCCCAAAGTCTGTTGTGCATTTTCCTCCTATTTCAACTTGCTTCTATGCATTTGTCCAAGATAGCTTTAACCGTTGAGCGTGAAGTATAAGAATACAACTTCTGAAGTAATAAAAAAAGGATTTGAAGGTTGGTAGTTTGGCTGGAATAGTTAGAAATGAGGGGAATAATAGGATATTCATCCAATTGCTTAGTTTATGTGATGATTTATTTCTGAAATATTTTAAAATGAATGATCTACGTAAACACACGTACAGCTTTGGATGGCAATAACATAAATCAGCGATGGTAGTAATGGCTGTGAGCCCTTGCATGTGTAAACAAGCATATGTGCAATATAAATTCAATTATCTCAATGTCACTGAGGATGTAGAATAATTTCACATTTGTGACTGAATAGCTGCAGAGATCTTTGTTGGAAACAAAACCAGATGGAGGACACAATCTTACTGAGGATAGCTGAAGCCTCTGTGTTGAAAACCGAGGTGTATGAATGCACATGCATCAACGTGCAAAAATAGAGGCAAGCACTATGGCTGCAATCCTCAGCAGATATAAATCAACATGACTAATTTACGCTAGCCAGCCATAGGGGTAAGCATGTGTATAGCAAACAACCATTACAGCTGTCAGCAGGCTGATGTTTCACGTTGCCACTTCATACAGGAACGTAAAGGATGCAACAATCTGCCGAAGCCACTCTGCAGCACAGTGTTATCCCTCCTGGGATGCAGCACTGGAATCGGGGTCTCAACAGTATCAACATCATCTTGCAAACGCTGGGCATGCTTTAATGTCATCAGGGAGCCCCGGCACAGTCCATCTAGAATATATATCAAGCAGAGGGACATCCAGCAATCATGTACTTTTTACCAGGCGGGAGGCTTTTCACTTGTCATAGATGGTGAGACCCCAGGGAGGTGAGGCTGCTGCCATCCTGATTCCCAATATATGCTGATTCAGTCATTAAAATGTGCATTCATCTTCCTTCTCCCAAGACCTAGCTGTGCACAGCAGGTTTAACTAAATTGCCAATAAGAAAGGGGCTTAAATCATCCGCAGTCCTGACTGGCAGCCTCACGAGCAGATGCAGCAACTGATCCCGAGGTAAACGGAGCCTGCTCAGCAGCAGCTTTGCACTCCTGCGTGTTCCAGCTATGGGTTGTTTTGTTTGTTTGTTTGGGGTTTTTTTTGCAACCATTAATGAGTGAGTCCAATGAAGATGGAGGGAGGAGGGGCAGAGGAAGAGCGAGAAAAACAGTTGGAAAGGGGAAGGGGAGACTACGGGAAAATTCTCGTTACCTTGTCTGTGGTGCTACCCTCTCTGCATCTGTAGGATAAAAGGAACAACCCCTTCCCTTAAGTGTCCCTGGCTTCAGGGTACGGAAAACTGTTAATCAGCTTGTTCTCATGCAGCAGGGACCTGCAGGAGGGCTGGCTGGAGAAGTGCCAAGGACTGTCACTTCATACATCCTAAGAAATCTCCACCCTAGGGCTCAGATTTTAATGGCTCTGGGACAAGCCTTTGTATGTGTGTGTGTGTACGTATGAGAGAGACAGAAAATGTATTTCCTTGTCAGTCTTTTATGCCTTGTGTACCCTACTGCAGATACCTACCTTTTCCTATGTATACCCATGAAAGGTCATTTAAGGAACTGTTTACAAAAGTGCTAGAAGGTGGGGGGCTGGGGAGGGGGAAACTAAAAATGTTGAAGGGTCTAGAGCACAAGTCTTGTGAGGAATGGCTGAGGGTTCTGAGGTGGTTCAGCCTGGAGAGAAGGAGGCTGAGGGGAGAACTTCTGGCTCTGACAGCTCCCTGACAGGAGGTTGGTGTCAGGGGGGGCCGGGCTCTGCTCCCAAGGAACAAGCGACAGGACAAGAGGAGATGTCCTCAAGTTGCACCAGGGGAGGTTTAGGTTGGAGCTGAGGAACAATTTCTTCCCCCACAAGGGTCGTCAAGTCCTGGCCCCGGCTGCCCATGGCAGTGATGGAGTCCCCATCCCTCAAGGGGTTTCAGAGCTATAGAGCTGCAGTGCCAAGGGACATGGGTTAGTGGTGCCCTGGATGGGGACATTCATGTGGTTTTATTGCCTTTACATTAACATAGAAGAAAATTCCTGTCTCCAGCTCTCAGAAAATCCCAGTAGCTGATTTGACATCTATTCCCACCTGAGACTGTCCTTGTCAAATGAGGAAAATAGGTGATATTTCACATGATTTCTGATTAGAGTCTCATGCAGTGACACATACACATCCCTGGCTTTACTGGCTGTACCAGGAAAGGTATTTTCCAGTTGTGGAACTTTCTTTTTTTCATGACCACTCTATATTGGTGGCTCACAGCCCCCCTGCAATCAGCAAGTGCCCCAGGGTATCCCTCCTCTGCCACTTTCAACTGAAACTCCCAATTTGCAGAAGTTCATGTTATAAGCTCGTTAAGTGCATGACTTTGCACATTATGCAATTAAATTCCACCCTGTTTCTAATACTCTACTCTCAAAGTCATTTAGTTTTTCCTGTATGATATTAGTCTGCCTCTCTGTTGAGCTTTGTCATCACCAAACTTCATTAGTACACGCCAGCTTCTTATCCCGGAGTCGTTAATGAAGATGTTAAAAAATCAATCCCAAATGCTTAAGGATTTCCACTAATGGCAGTTCTTTCCAGACCAATTTTTGTTCCTCTTCTTTTGTTGATTCTGAACTCATTTATTCCTACTTCCTATAGGAACTATAGTAATAATTCATATAGGAAATTATTATTTATATAGATTATAAGGTACTGGTAGCTAGCCACAAAACAGATAGATAAGATTTAGCTTTGGGTTTAGTGGACTTTTTGCTATATTTTTTTTCTGTATTTTACACAGATTTAGTCATCCTGGGTATCAAAGTGTCATAATCATTTGACCAAACCACTAAATCCTTATTATATTTTATGCTGGTTTCTATTTAATTTCCTGTTTTTATAAACTCACTACTTCAATATCTGTGCTAACCTTTAATTCAGATTAAATACTCAATTCTGGATAATTTTTCTTCCCCTTTTGTATATATGGATAGTGTGCTTGCTGTTTTCTAGTCAGATGGTGGTACTCCGTGCTTCATAAAAAATTCAGAGACTTTTTCAGATTTCAGTGTGCAAATGGCCATGTTGCTCCAAAGAGCACGTTGAGTATTCTTGCACCCAGATGTGGTCATTTCTGTGTCTGTGCCTTCACTTTCATTAGCCATGTAGTCTTTGCTTCCATCCCATCAACATCTGTCTTACTGAAAAAGTGTAAGTTTGGATCTGGAGCCATATCATGATTATGTTTCATATTTAGCCCTCCGTCACTATGCAGTGGACACATTTCCTGATTTATTTGTACGACAAGGGATCTTCACTAACCGATTTAATTTTATTTGCAAAACCTAACCTTGGTTTTTATCAACTCATACACCTCGTGCTTTATTTTTGACAAAAAGCTGGGATGACAGCCCTTTGCCAGCTCCAAACAGCACGCGGTGCTTCGCTGTCGCTTCCAGTGCACTTTCTCCATCGCTTTTTTAATATTCCTCAGTGGGATCAGTGGTCTGCGGCTCCTTGTTCATGAGGCACATGAAAACCTGCTGCTCTGGCACGGCCATGAACTTGCAGATTCCTCAGGTCCCCGTGTGTCACCCTGTGGCTTCCAGAGGAGGGCAGAGCGAGCAAGGATTTCATGGGATGACGTGAAACGTCGTCTCATTAAAATCACTCCAAACCTTTTCAAAGGTGCGCTGGCATGGCTGAGGTTTGCAAAGTCTATCCCAGAATGAACGTTTTTCTCCCTGCTGTTCTTGGTGTTAAGATACTTGGCGCAGGCATATCACCCACCCCAGGGCATGAGAACACGTTATGTACAACAAGTACTATGTACACGTTTGGAAACTGCTGGGGGAACCCATTGGTGTGACACATTTGAAGCAACAAAATTAAATCCCTGGTTTATATTCAAAGTCTTGGAGGGATGGCTGAACATATGCCACGAACATATAAAGTTGCCACCTCTCAGCAGAGACACTCTAACGTACGGGATGTGAATATACTCATTACTAATTTAGCTTGTTTTGACTTTAAAGCTCCATGGAAGAGCAATGCTTCGTAGTTGAAGTGCTCTGAGAACACACAAATGACTGGTTATTCCAGTATCCTGATCCTTTGCTGTAGCCTGGTGAAGTCCTCAGTGAAGTTCAGCTTCTGTCAATTCAGTGCCTGTTACTGGTACTAAAAGGAGAATCCTGCAGTACTGGCACCCCAGTCCTGGGATTGAGGAGATCTCTATCTTCTTCCTATTTATCTCACATAACTGCTAAATGACAGTGAACAAGATCATTACTCTGATTGCCTTAAATTTCCTGCTCCGTAGACTGAGGATAGAGCGTGAAATGTTAGAGGTCCTAATTCTTCAGCGTGATTTCTGAATCATCAAAAAGTGTAAAAGACCACCAGAATATTATTATGGCAAACAGGCTACAAATCTTTGAGGATTCAGTTGTGGGGTGGGTTTTTTATTTGCTTTGTTTTCAAAGGCAGTGTGTTAATTGTTGAAAAACTGTTTTGCCAAGTCAGTTGCTTTTGTGTCTTGTAATAGTCAGAAGTGACACTACAAAACAAGGGTTTGAGACAGAGCCAAGATCATTTCTAATGCTTTAAACTGGGATGAGAACTTCTCAGCCTTGAAGCATGACAGCCATTCAGGAGTTTATTCTTCTAGCTTTGAAATCTGAATTGTAGTTAGCTATGGGATCTGACAAGTTTCTGCTGCCTTACATCATCCCTCACCTGGCAGCACAGGAGAAGGTGTCTCATACTAATGCTGTCAAGCTAAAGACAAGACAGTGATGAATGCCAGCTTGAGTCTATTGAGCTTGTCTTGGGTGGGCGATGGATAAAGGCCAGATCCGTGAAGCAGCAAGAATTATAAGCTGAAATGAAAGGCTGCATTGCATATAGTTTAATTCTTTGTGTAGTCGAAATGAGGTTTATTGACTAAACAGTCATCTCTTCTAAATCTGCTTTTCCCCCCAAGCCCACGTACCCATAAGGTGTTTGTCTCCCTGAATTACTGGCCCTGGCAGACAGTGCCATACATCTACTAAGAGGAACATGGTCCTGAGAAAATAATCATAATAATTCTGCAAGAAAACAATCATCTGTTGACTGAAATACCCCTATGTCCCAGTGGCTATTCCAGTGACTAATCTCCAGCTCTGCAGGCAGGTTCTGTGGGTATCATTCCTTAGGTGAATGAATTTCAACCTCGACAAGATGAGCACAACCAACACTAATTGCTCAGTGAGTGATTGTTAAACACTTTTAGTGCTGCCACATCAAACACAGTTTCCTCCAGAACAAGGCTGCTCGTTGATGCCCTTTGAAAGATATTTTCATGGCATTTAGAAGCAGGCTGTGGATCAATACAGTTGTACTCTGTGGGAATATTTTAGTTCATCGCATGGTGTAATTATCCATGACCACAAATACACAAAGCCAGCAATCACTGGCCAACTGAACCTCTGTTAATTGGAAGTCTGAATGCTCTAAACCAACTCGCAGCACCAGTTCCTTAGATAATCGCTGCTTTTGGATTGCCTCCTTGTTGCAGATGCCTTTTTGTCACGGATGCAGGGTCCAGTTCTGAGGCACTACTCATATTCTGTGTGCCACAAGACGCAGCTCTTCCTCTAGGTCTCATCAGCCTCTTTCAGGAAAGGGCAGTGCAAGGTTTGTGTGTCACCTCATGTTTCAGCTCCCTTTTCTGAGTTCTCCTCCAGGCCATGCCATGCTTCTCTTTTGTCCTGGACACTTCACTGTTGGTTTGGGTTCTTTTTTTTAAACTTTTAAAAAAGATGTATCACTTCTTTATAAACATGCTTGGAAATTGAGACACCTACAGTCCCTTTATACCTTTTCAGCAGACTGCTGAGAGCATCGGCTGCATATAGCAGAGGTTACGATCCTGCAACACATGAGAAGGTCCATCATACTGGGTACCTGTTGGAGGTCTGAGCTGGGTAGAGACTGGCATAGCCCTGGCCATAACACACCTACTGGAACTGCCTTTGATTGATCTAAGCATTAAAACAACTCATGGGTTTTGTTTGAGAGACACCCAGTCGTTCCTCTCCAGAAGAGATCCCAGGACAAATCAAGCCCACATGCTGTGCTGCTGGTCAGGGAAATGGGACCCTGCAGTGAAACAATGAGTAATCCAAGCTGACGGGCTAGTGACCTGTTGACCCTTAGATAAAGAGCTCATTGTTGACGCTGTTAACACAGGGAAAAGAGTGATCCAAATCTTCTTAAGCATTTCCAGTAGATGGACGGTCTGTCAGGGAGCACGACATCTTGATTGACATCTCTTGGTGAGTGAAGAGAAAAGACTGCATTGGCCAAGTGTCACTTGTGTTTCTGTCATAGGACATTTAAGGCATACTTTGCCAATTTGTCCCTGCTGTATTTTGCTCAAATGCTCCATTAAGTGTTAAGTAGAAGAAATAACATAATGCTGCTTATTCTTTTGGGGTCAAATGGAGTCAGAGAACTGCAGAGTTTACTTTTGATGAGGGCTTACTGCAGACTCATATGTCTGAGGTTTGGAGCATGGGAAAAATAGTAAGAGAGGGGAGAAAAAGTGGAAGTGTTCCCATATGGCATTTTTCATGTAAAAACTCCGGGTAGAACCCTCCGTGCCACTTTCTTTCTGAAAACTTTGTGACAGATTTTAATAATGTAGAGATGGCTTTTGCTGAACCTGTAGGACCTCATCAATGTAGCTGAAGGACCTGTTGAGGGACTTTCAGGTCAGCAATCAAGCTTTCAACAGCTCTTTCAGGAGGAGATAGGATTGTTTTGGAGAATATCAGGCAAGCAGCTCTGAGAGGCTAGTGGGAATCCGTCTCAGACTCTGGGTTCTGGCAGCACTGAATACCAAACCATCACTGAATACCAAACAGCAAGTGATGCAGCTGCAGAAAGAGAATAGGAAAAAAAAAAGTGCTACTGCAGAAACAGTCCTATTGGGCACTTCAGACCGTGACAGTCAAACTGTTGATAGGAGTGAGAATCTCCTAAAAAACTTATGTAATAGACATTTACAACTAATATTATTGTGGATTTCCCAAATGTAGGCTGTGTTCCTTTCAGACAGGCACATTCAGTTTCTACCTTGTTTCTTGCACGCGGTGAATCACAAACACTGACTCAGAGAATTGGGAAATGCTTTATAGCTGCCTCTCTTCTGCATCTGGAATAAAGCAGGAGCATGTTCCCATCCCATATGATAAGCTGGATAAAGGATACACCCGAGACAAAGAAGGATGAGAAATCACTAAGGAAGACCAGATAATGTACATTAAAGATGGTGAGGATCTTTCTGAGCACACTAATGGTTAAGTAAGGGAAAGAATGTAGTGCTACAAAAGATGGAAGGATTATTAGTCAAATGTTTACATTTAAAAGGGATTTGAAGACTTCAGCATCTCTAACCTGGTTAGCCTAACGTTGCCACTGTGTGAAACGATGGAGTTTATTCAAAGCATTGCACAACAATATTTAATAAAACCTTTCTAAAGAAAATCACATCTTCTAAAAGACCACAGTAAAAAAGAAAAAAAAAGGAAGTTTCTCTTTTTTTCTTTTTCTGGATACAAAACACTAATAAAAGAGGTTCATTGGTTGATAAAGGCCCTCTGTTGAGTACCTCAGGGTACTGATTTGATGCCACGTTACACCTTGACTAAACCTTTACACCCTGAGAATGAGACATCACATCATAAGAGGCAGCTTTGCTACCTGGCTGTCTCTAGGAGACGCCTCTTTGAATGGATCTGCACTTTCTGGCTGGCCTTGAGGAAAGCGCAGAATAAAAATACCTTTAACAATAACATACAACTTAAAATTCTACACAGGAAAGGAGATGAAAAATTAGGGAAGAGCTCTGCAGGTTATCACAGAAGGCTGCTGCTCAACTCAGCAGCATCTCTTTGCATTGACAACATTCTGCTTGTGCTTCTGTGTATTTGAATCTCCTACTGGTATTTATCAAACAAGCCTTTTGTTTGTGTCAGCAGAGCCTCAGGATTATTTTACTTCACTTCTCTAGTACTTGGTAGAGCAGTTAAACATAACCTATAGTTAGGTCTGATTCAGCTGCTCTCATTGGGCTACTTTTACTACCAGCTTGACTGCTGAACTCCAAGACAATTTTTGGTAGAACAGAGGAATCTTCAAACCAGATTAATGGCAGGCAATGGGTTAGGGTTGACAACATGCTTAGAAATGGCAGAAATGCACGATTCTCATGAACAACAAATTAATGTAAATGCTGCAGCTTATTTAGGAAAAAGATTTCCGAAGTAAAGATCAGAAGTCAGTTGTAGATTCTACATGTTCTTGAGAGCCAGTGGAGTTTCTGAAAGGTGGATGGTCACTCTGAAGGCACTGCCTTGTTGTGGAAGTCTGAATGGTGGCAACATGAGAATTCAGATGGGTACTGCTCAGCAATGCACCCTTACAACTCACTTTAACAACAGTGGCCAAATCCTGCATTTCTCAGATGCCTGGGGAATCATTTGATTCCGATATACCCTCTGAGGCTTCTCAAGATCCAGCGCAGAGAGAGAGAAGCAGGGATGGGCTGATATGGCCTCTGGATCTATTCCTGGATGAACATTACTCCGTGTATTCTTTTTTCTTAAGAGCTGCGGCAGATGGAGAAATATGTGTGGAGAATTTGACAGTGTATTCACAAAGGGAACAGCAAGTTCTGAAACAAAACTAGATGATAAGGTTTCAGCTCAGAAAATCAAAAATCTCCTGTGAGATACAGTTAAAAACTGCTACAGGACCAGTTGGTGCTGCATCATCTGATCAAATGAACTGTGGGACATAAGCACAGCAAAAAAACCTGGTTCAGATAACCAGCCGGCTCAGGACTGCTTCCCTCGCTTAGAAAAATGTGCGCTTCATCCCACTACTTCCCTGACATTATCGCGGCGCAACATGGTAAACGGATTGGACAAAGAAGAAATACTTTGTTCCCTTCCTGTCTGCCACAAAAGGCTTTCCTTTGTTCGAGGCGGAACACACCGCGCGTTAATGCGCCTTTTCCTCGCCCGGTGCCTGTCCCCATCCGTATTCACAGCAGCGAAAGAGCAGCTGCATCTCTGCCTCTATCCGCAGCACATCTTTGCTGAAAGGATTTCAGATGACTCTGTAGGCAAATACTGGGTCGGCCAACCCTGGCTGTCAGCACGAGGTAATAATCGATGTGCAATTCAGGATATTCAAGCCTAAACACCTTAGCAGAAGCCGTGAAGGTGAGGCACGCGCTCTAGCTACAGAAATAAACAGCTTGAATGATTAGACGAAACGAATGTATGGAATTCTAGATGCCCCCTACCTCTGTCTTAAATACAGGAAGATCTAGCTTAATGAGTTCTGACAGCTTTCACAAGTTTGACAGGAAGCAGACTAGAAATTTCTATCTTCTATTAAGCATAGAAGGATGATCGTGCCACAGTTTTCTTCCATGCTAAACGTTGCCAGTAAACTCCACTATAAGCAGCTTGCTGCCACTTTGGGTTAACACCAAAATGACTATAAGGAATAGTCACAACTATATCATTATACCCTTTTAACTCTTTTGTAATAGTCAGATAACCAGCCGGTATGAAACACATTATACAGAGGTGCTGCTCATTCAGTATGGTGTGAACTTGCACGAGCACTGAGAAGGGATGTGCACAGCAGCCAGGCATCAGATGAGACCCTAAAAACTATGTCCACATTTCAGCTGAGATAATTGTTGAGCAACATCAGATTCCTTTTTATCTATGATAAGACTGCTTATTACATCATGATTTTTTGTGAGCATTAAATCAATTTGATTTGATTTCGCAAATTCTTTGGGATACCGTAAATCATTTCAAAACAAGCACAAGCAAACAAGAGGAGCCTGAATATTTCAAGTTGATCCCTTTCTGCATTGTTCCAGTTTTATGCACTTGTGGTTGATTGATCACGAGCCTGCAGTGAATTGTTGCTCAAAGGTGAGCAGGTCTATTCCTTTTCTCCTGCTGGGTATTTGCAGAGCCTGTATGTTAAAAGACAAAGGGAGACGTACTACTTTGTTACCACACCAACATCTACCTCTCATTATAGAAATTATCCAGTCATTAATTATTATGGAAAGAGCACTTTTATGGTGAGGTTACTAGAAACAGTAATTGGGGCATGCTTCGTGTCATAAATTTAGTACGTTGTAAATGAGTAGTTATATATATTAACATTTAAAAGAATCATTACTACTTAGCAATAACAGAAGAGGTGCAGGACAGGTTCAGTGAACTGATGGAGAAGTGGGAAGAATTGATACTTGAGGCAAAGGCCACCTATCCCAGTCAGCCACTAAGTACTCTGTGCCAAGATTATTAATATAATTATCATATTTTAGAGGACATGAGAATCATTTTCACTGTTCAGTGTAAGTGGATCTCACATCTTGAACATGTTGAATAGCTGCATGCTGTTACATAAAAACACGGTCAATTTTCCTCATTTTTACATTTATTACTATTGGATAGAGCTGGCTGAATACTAGCTGAGGTTTAAGGCATCTACATGCTACATTCAAAGACTTTCACCACTTTAGAAAGGCAAAATATATGTTTGCTTAAAGGTGGCAGAGCATTTGAGTAAGAATCAATAACCAGTCTTTATCCAGAGATTATTTGTGGTGCTCCGTAGATTAGTTCTGTGCTAAACATCTGGAGAATGGGGATCAATAAAGGCGGAAAGAGAAATCTTAACAAATATCGGTCATTATTTAAATTAGCAAAGACAGTTACAGAGCATTATGCTATCCTTAGAATAGGAAATAGAGAGTAAATAACCACATAGCATGAAAGCAGGGAAATGCAGTCTCAGCGAACACAGTTACCTATGCCAAAGCCCTGTTGAAGTCAAGGGCAGTTTCTAGGAGAGTATTGCATGAATAGGGCTTTATGGCAAATATCATCATCCCCGTTGATCACTTTTCTCTTAGAAAGGACCTGGCAAATGCTGATGGGATAATGCAAAGGTTAAATCCATGAGGAGGGCTAGGCACTTTTTAAAAGGAAAAGCTACAACTAAAAGAGGGAATGGGATGAGTATATAAAATAACAAAAGATATCATAAAAAAATAGATGCTTGAACCTGGTTTGGCCTTTAGGTTACCACAAAGACAAGAAATACCTGTACTGAAAGGCAACAGACATAAATTAGCACAAGTACTCCATGTTTTGCCATTTACAATTAATTAACCTGGGTGGTTCATTGCCACGGGATACCCCTGAAGGAAGTAGCCTAGTAATTCTTGAAAAGAGCATCCTCTGTGGCTCGACCTGAGATGGCAACTATGTGATAAGAACTACGAATCCTTGTGCTTTGTGGTATCCAGCCATGGCCAGCTGGGTCTCGGGGTGAAGTTCTTTTGTGGCCCCACAGAGAAGGGAGCAGAAGAGCTACAGTTGAAGGGCAGATGTTACAAGAGAAGAGCTGCTGTTCTGCAACGGCATCACAGCTTTTGTCTCTTGTTTTACAAATCCAGAGGACAGGATTTGGTATTTACTGGGAAATGTTGTATTAAAATGTCAGCATGCGTGTCACGCCTTCTTAGTGCCTGTGATTCATATTCGTATAAATCACTAAAAAGGCAGGAATATTCTTAGGTCTTTATTTATCTCTGGCAGCTGAACAACTGAATGGCACCGAGGATTTTGCGTTGAAATCTAGTTAACGATGTATCAGAAGTTAAGTTGAGTTTGTCTATTTTAATCCAAAAGCAAAAAGGTTGTTTTTTTTTTTTTTAAAGCAGGTTGTAGGTTAACGGTTAAAAAGAAGATGAGGCGTTGGTTATTCTAAATTATATTCTCAGCTCTGAGTCAGAACTCCTGTGTGAATTCAGACAAGTGATTTAACTGCTATGCATCTAAACCTCCCTGCAAACTGGGTCTGCCTGATGAAGATGCTGCTAGATCGTTAAGAGCATTCTGTGTTCCAGACGTGAAAAAAATGTTATGTAAAGGCAAGGTGTTATTACTGAGCTTTGTTCTGAAGTGCCTACAAATGAGTCTGATTTCACTTGCTGTCACCCCCCACCAAATAAATGTGATTATATGGTGACACCATAGCTAGGGTTATTTATCTGAGTGACAATGCTCCTAGAGAGTTGTCACCTGGTATCCCAGATACAGCTTGGCATACTTACGGTGGGAATTATGGGACTGTTCCCTGAAGTTCTCCATTTGTTAGGGTCAGGGTTTTTTCCATCTCTTTCTCTTGATCTCTCTCTGAGGTCATTTACAAACAGTTCTCAAGAATCACTGGGCCAGTCACAAGGTGCTGTTCTCACGTTGCATGTAGCAGCCCCAGGGATGCTGCATTCCTATGCTGTCTCCCCTTTCCCATCAACAGCCAATGCTGCCCCTTAAGAGCGAGGGACATTCAGTCAGTGCTGATGATTTTAGTGATGTTCACCATCTGCAGGTGTTCTGCGACATGTCTGCTCCCAATTACAGGGAAAAAAAAAAAAGAAAGGGCATTGAAATAATAATCCTCTGTGTTACTTGGCAGGTTTGATTATGCCTTACTGCCATGCCTTTTGAGCCTATGCTGGTTCTTTTTTCTTCTTGGAGAGATATCTTTGCCTGCCTCCTCGCAGGTGTTGGATGATGCTGGAGGGTGCATTTGGACAACCAAGAGGAGACTCACAAGGACTGGGAGCCAATTTTTTTCTATGTGTCCAGGCTTGCTGCAGGGTAAAGGACAAGATGAAGGTTGCACGCAAGAGATACTCAGAATAAATGCTTCCAGCAGGAACAGATTGTGTAGAAAGTACAAGCACAGGGACACTTCAGGCAGTGTGCATGGTGACCTTATGCCTGCAAGAGCAGATCACTGGCCTATTCTCTATAAGCACTGCCACCTCCTTGTGTCCTGGATCAGGCCTAGGAAAGATATTTTTATTTTTTTTAATTTTTTTTTCCCTCAATAGCTGAAAGAAATAACAAACATGTACAGAAAAACACCTGGATACCAGAACTGCTTCCTGCTTCTGTTGAAAATTATGATCCAAGGAGTAGTATTGTGTTATTTCTAGATTTCTCTCTTCATGTCTGTAAAGATAACCAAACGACCTTCTTGAGCATCAGTGAAGTTACTGGAAATTGTAGTTGTCCTACTCTAATTTGTGCAGGAAATGCCAGATGTAAGCACCAGTTCCAAAATTTTGGTTCTAGTATCTCGTGCAAGCTCCATGGCTTGTGCCACGGGATCATGTATTTTCCTTCTATCACAACAGACTCATAACACAGGAACCCCAGAACAACCTCTTCATTCAACACAGTTCAACCCCATCCTGAACAGTGCTGCTACTGGGGGAAAATGGTTCAGATTCTCATAAATCATGTGCTCTGATGCTGAGAGAGCTGGAAATGTTGTCAGTGATAGGAAGTGGATAGCAGAATAGATTCCCTCCCCTATTTCATGCAGTTGATAAACAATAATGCCCTTCAGCCTCTCCCCAGCTGGCCTAGGTTCAGATGACCAGCACAGTAATGAAAGTCTCCGTAGCCTATTAGCAGCTCTTGGGCCATCCATAGTTCATTGGAGAAATGTCTGCTGTGAGGTGAGATGGATGGCTTCCTCTGTAATGAAAATACAGTGAGAAGTAAGACTACATGAGGAAGACCTGCTTCTATTTCATCTCTATGCAGGTGGAATTGTACTTGGAAGAGGTGGGGGAGAGTTTTGTTAAGTATCTGGTACCTTTGTTTCACGTAACAAAGGGAAGACAAAGGGTAACACATTCATAATTCTAGCACCAGTTTTGACATAATAGGACAAAATGGTGCCTGAGGATTCCTGTGTATCAAGCAGATGGGCCATCCATTATTTTCCTTCGGGTCAGGGGTCACCCTAAAACGAGAGTCAGCAATCATTTTGCAAGGGTATAACAAAACCTTTTTTTTTTTTTTTCTTTCCCCCTGCTTCTTAATCCCAGAAAGCACTACTGTCCTCTACTTTTGTCCACATACATTATCATTTTTGTCTATTATCTGTGTCCCCAGAGACCTAATAGTCTTTTCTTCAGCGCGGCTTGATCTGGAGCAGCTGTAAGCTTTGCTGCAGGCAGTGTCTGACAACTGCTTGCCTCTTGGTCAGTGCCGGTTCCCCGGGGGAGGGCAGGCATTCACTTCATTATTAGAAGCGTGGAGAAAATAAATAAATAAATAAATAAGGAAAAAAAAAATCCTATATTCATTTAGATCCAGAATAAATAGGTAATATTTGGAACAAAGGACCCGTGTTCCAGGCCAGCTGGCAGTGCTTTTGCCTTCGCCATTCTTCAAGGCTGGCTCCTGCTTAACGCACGCATTAAGGTCATTCATTTACAAATAATGGAATGTGCCGCAAAAGCCCTTTTTTGACTCCGTCAGTCTAAATTTCACCTTCCAGCATCTCTCATTGATCCTCAGACGCTAAGGGCTTGCATGAAACAGCACTTTTGTAAAAATGAGGATTGTTCCGCCACGGTACTTGGGAACAGAGAGCAATAGCAAAGAACAAGGCTGATGTTTCTTCACAAAAACAAGCCTGAGACTTTTTTTTGGGGGTCATATAACATCATGCTCTTAGTCAGGTGTAAGGTGAGAGTGAATTTTGTCTATAAATTACCTTCTCCATTACTGGAGTAATAGTGCATGTCAATAAAAGGCTTTATTGTTAGCCTATTAAAGGGCATCCTTGTACTTTACATGATTACTCGAGGTAAGAAGGTGCCCTTCAAGCCTGTTCACGTGCTTTTGCTGCAGTTGTCCAGCGTGGCTGTTTATGTTTCTTTCTATCTGAGACACACCAGAAATGGACTCTCAGCCAGATGGCTCCTCTTTGTTTCAAGAAGGAGCTAACCCTGAAAAGGTGCAGCATTGCATGGGTTTAGGATGAAATCTTGGCCCTGTTGATGTTAACGGACGTGACCATTTACTTCAACACGACAAGGATCTCACCGATAATATAGAGCTGCTATTTAAATCAGATTGTAGTGATAGGACAAGGAGTAATGGCTTCAAACTGGAAGAGGGTAGATTCAGATTAGAAATTCGGAAGAAATTCTTCACTGTGAGGGTGGTGCATCACTGGAACAGGTTGCCCAGGGAAGCTGTGAATGCTCCATCACTGGACGTGTTCAAATCCAGGTTGAGTGAGGTTTTGAGCAACCTGGTCTGGTGGGAAGTTTCCCTGCCCATGGCAGGGGGGGTTGGAACTATGTGATCTTTAAGGTTCCTTCCAACTCAAACAATTCTGTGATTGTCTTCGTAGTGGATTCCAAGGTGAGTGAACATGTGGAGGTTCCTTGCTCTCAGAAAGGCTAACCAAGTTTAAAGTGAAATGCCTTTCAAGGATGAAATCAAACATCTGTGCGTTCTTTGATACCAACATCCAAAAATTTAGGCTTACATTTCTCTGAAGCAATGGTAGCAACTAAAAGCTAAGCATGAATTCTAAGTTACCATGTCCAGAAGGTGATTTATCCTTGCATCCTTATCTTAGATGGTGGGATTATCCTTGTTCTTGTCTGGAGGTAGAGAAGAGGATGGGAGTGTGGAGAGGACAAGAAAGCATCTTGAGGATCCTTCTCTGGAACCTTCAGCATCTTTCCTTTTCCTAACTATCTTCCATACCACATGTTGGACTTGAATAAAAACTTTTACTCAGAGCAGTAGAACTTTTTCCTTGAGTTTGGAGTAGTTCAATAAAGGGTTTTTTTTTAATGATCTGAAAGGAGAAAAGGGGAAAATATTATGTTTTCTGTCATAGCATGGGTCACAACTGTCATGATGTTAGTAAAAGCTACTCAAACTTTGTATCGTTTGGCCAACATTGACTAGTTCTATTGATAACAATAGAAATATGAGTAGCATTTTACTCGAGTTACCTTTAGAAATGGTTACTAATTGAGAGCCTTCTCAGAACTTCAACTACAGTTGTCAAAAACAAAACTTATTTTGGAGTTTATTTCATGTTACCTTATTGTCAACTTTTATGGGCTTGGACTGATTCCAAGTGCGAAACAAGAAGAGTATTTCTTCTAGAGGACATAATTTCACATTGACAACCAGTGAACATAGCTATTATCAAGACATAATCAAATTTCCCATGTAAAAATTTGAAACATGTCCCACTTTTAAGTATTTCTGAAGAAAGAAATCCCAACCACCCTTCAGAGGTGTGTGACCTCTAAATGCGTGCTCTGCATTTGCAGAGGTGATCAAGATGCTGAAGTACAGCTTCACGGCAGGACTATTAGAAGTCCCCTAAATTATACAAGTCTCCATCCTGTTTCTCACTACTTTTGAAGTCATGCTGCCTCAGTACGTAAATCAACTTTGTGATCCTATTTTGTGGCTTCCAAAAATGGATTTTTCTGCTACTCAGGGGCTTTTACCTTCTTTTTGTTTATTTATGATGACATATTCTGTAGGTTCTGTTGGATCTAGTATGGCCAGTCAGTTCAAATGTCCTCCAACTGCAGATGTATCAATTACTTTTAAGTTTTTCCACCTCAAAAACAAGTTCCAAACCTTTTTGAAGACATTTTGCAGGCAAAGACTTCAAGCTGTAAGGTGAGGATAACTATTTGGGAGGGATTGAAACCAGGCTTGCCAGCTGTTTTCCCTCAATGCACATACTTCACTTTAATTACTGTTAATAGGAGCTGGTCGTGCAGTCTGAGGAAGTAGGAATTAGTTGCTGTTCATTCAGCAGAGCTGAAGATGTTTGTGACTAAATAGAACCCTGCCATTCTGTATGCTGAGCACACAGCACTAATTGGACAACCACCTTGACTATATTGAAAGGGCATAGAGGAGGGGTTAATTTTGTCTTTCTTTTGTACAGTCCACATGAAGATCAAGAAGATTTGCAGCTGCTTCAATCTGGGAAACACAAGGGTGGCTTCCTTCCCTCTCCTTGCTTCTGTCCTTCATTTCCCCCTCGCCTTCCACTTTCAACAGCAAGACAGGGGAAAAAAGCTCAAACAAACCAAAACAAAAACAACAACAAAAAAACCAAACAAAAAAAGCCACCAAAAAACCCAAAAAAAAACCAAAAGGGAAGGAAAGTTGGAAAGGAAATATTTCATTGGGCTTCACTTCTATGCATTAAGTCCTTGTGGGACATAAAGCTCATCCAAAATTGCTGCAATCTTGAAGATAGGTGGTCTTATACATGGGTGCTGGTTTCTGCCAACTTGCTTTTGATGTTTGGGCACATACATAACTGAGGAGCAGCCGGAGCATGTATCAGCAGAGCCATAGTGGCTGTTGGGGTGGGGGCTGCTGTAGCAACAGGCTGTAAATTGGTATGTTGTTGTAAGTCAGTCATGTGTCTAGGTCCTCATTCAAATCAATATTTAAATCTTGTTTGGAATTTTGTTTCAATCTTGCCTTAGCTTTTTTAATCGTATTTTATTTTGTATATCCACTTAGTCTGTGCCTACAAAACCTCATCGTAAACCGAACAAAACGTGCTTATAGAAACCTTAGCTCTGGTTTAACTAAACTGATGTAGTCTAGCCTGAAATTAAATTAGTCAGTTTGCAGAAAGAGATAAGATCTGAGACAATATCTGTGTTTCCCTTGGAAACATGGGCTCACTCTGTTAACGTGTGACTATGGAGAACACCACATTATTTCCTTCTTCCAGACTAATATAATATTGTCAATATGGCATCAGAGTTCTCCAGAATAATGTATATATAATGCATTTACCAGATTTGCTTTTTTTTTTTTTTTTACAGATACTTGTTTATTCTTGCCTTTTTCCTTAGCTTTTCCTTCAGCCTCCTTCTCTCTTAATTTTTATGGAAGAAAAGCTTTGCTGACAGCAATCCTATTTCTCTTTTATATAAGCTTACATATTGTTAATGTCTTGACTGAATTCTTAATGAAGAAGTACCAAAAAAATCTTGCTAATAAACCAGAAGAAACCATTACTAACAGAAAGGTAATAAAGTTATATCTGGCTACTCTGTAATCTTCTACATGAGATACACTATTAATGTTATTGTTCTTATTTTGTTTCCCTTCAGAGTGAGCAGAATTTAGGCTATAGCATCTGGAAAAGAAACAAATATGCAGTGTGCCTGCAGTTTTAACATCCATGTACCCTCCTCAAAGCTGGCATCTGCTACAAGAAATGCAGTGGAGAAAAGGGCAAAGATAGGTGGTGAAATGTCATTATTCTGTAACCATTTTTGTAGTACCTGACCAGATTCTTGAAGTTGCTGGTGACTTTCTGGAGAAATATTGTATTTCAGAGGAGGCATTACATATGATGTTTGGTCAGCTCTGCTTGCCCTTAGTGAAAAAGTTTCCAAGTTCCAAATGACTGTGAACATCAGGGGTCCAGCCCTGATGTTCTGAATCAGATTAAAACACATAGGAGACCCTTCCTCTCTCCTCTGCCCTGGTTTTCATGGGAAGGGGTGCCCAGCACATGGTCTAGGAGGAATTGGAGTTGTAAACTCCATCCAGAACTTACTTTGAAGAGGCCAGAATCACTATGTGTTCCCACCACTCCATCTAGATGCAACCTTTCCATTCATCTAGAAAGTCAGAATCCCCATTACTCTATGATTTTAGGGTTTTTTTTCCTCTTCTTCTAGCATATTTTAAAGTAGAAATGCTCACACAGTCATACTTACAGTGCCATATTGCTTAAGGTTATATTAGAAAGGACTTGCAAGTATTGAGTAACATTTGAAAGAAGTAGATTCTGAAGATGAGCTGAAGGGAGGTCCAATCATCAGATAGGCCTTACCTGTCTTCAGAGTTCATGCTCTGGCTTTTATGACAAAGCCAAGACATTTCTGCCTGCGCTAGTGCCACCAGCTGCCAATCCCCTGAGCTGCTGCAGGCTAATCCACCTGCTCCATGCTCCTTCTCACCAGCTAGATGTACAAAACACCGCTGGGAAAATGATGCTTTCATGCTACAGAAACCAGCAAACCAGAAGGAAAGCAAAGCACAGCTGCTGCCTGGAGAAGCCCCAGCCTGAACTCCAGGCTGAGCACTCGCCTTAGCCACAGGCTGCAGAGCAAAGCAGAAGCAACAAAAGTGAATTGCTCAAGGGAGAGCAAAAGTTTGAACATGAGGCAAATGAAGCGTGAAAAACGAAGCAGTGAACCAAACAATTATTCACTACTACAAGAAAATCCATTAAAGAAAAACAAAGCCATTTACAATAGC
>WTSP01004550.1:45206-57058 GCA_025331215.1 Actenoides lindsayi | reverse complement strand
GGGGCGTATGAGGGGGTGAGGGAGGCGTGGGGGGGTGGGTGGGGGGGGGGGGCGGTGGGGAAATATCAAAAGGCAAATTAGCAAGCTTCAGTAGTGGCCTCATTCCAAAACATGCAAGGAAAAGACTAAACAAGAGCTATTGCCTTTCTGGGCATGGTGCCACCTCCTCACATGTGAGGAGAGGATCTCAGATGACTGAGATGGGATACCAAAAGATCATGGAAATGGTAAAGTGAATGGGGGAAAAGGGGAGGTTTTTTTCCCTCCAATCATACTCAAGGTGCTGTGCGTTCATCAGTAGGGTGTAGTTCTGTGACTGGGTTCACTGACGGTAAATACAATTGAGGTGTGTGTTTGCTGTGGGACTCTGAGCAAAAATGTGAACACATGAATTATGCCACGTGGCTTATTCTGCAAAGAAGCAGCAGCACCACTGAAGACAGCTATGGGCACATCCGGTTTTCCAGAACCGTCTCCTTTTGAGCCTTGTTATTGACAGATTAAGTCCTCTAGACATTTATTTTTTTTTCCTCATGATATTCACATGGGAGAAGATGTTTGGGGCAATCCAGTCACTATTCCATGTACCATCACTCAGGGTACAAACCCCACTTCCCAGTGTTACATAGTAACACCAAAATCATGTATGTAACACATTTGGTGACGTCATATTGTGCAGAAAAAGAAGGCCAAAGGAAACAAACTGTCTCTGATCCTTGGATATATAGTATTGCCAGTCCAGAACACACAGAATATCCAGCATCTATTATATGTAAGCATGAGATTGCTTCAAATGTCGGGGGGGTCTACACTTTGTGCCTATTATCCTGAATCTTTCTGATTTCTGAACACATTTATTCATCATTTGAAACTTTTCTGTCTGATTAGGAGAGAGGGAGTATTTTCTGTGTGGCCTAAATGGTGGCTGAAGTACAACCATGTGGGTCCTGGAGTGTGAGACCTGCAAAAAATGGTGAGAGGTAACAACATATAGGCTACTGTGTAGGGAACTTGGGGTAACAGCAGAGATTACTACTGCTTGCAGCTTGCTACATCTAAAAAGTGAAAGGACAGGCTTTAAATGTAACATTGGAGGTTTAGAGGTGAAGAGCGTGATTTGGGTTCATTTTCCTGAAGAAAAATTCTGTTTTCTAAAGTTTGGGGTAGACCAGTTTGTAGAAATGGCATCAAGCTAGGCTGTTTGCATGGGTTAAATACTAATAGTTGCTATGAGTGCTAGCCTAAGATTAACACATGTGAAAGCAACATCTATATTCAGAGCCAGCTACCGGTTAAAAAATCATTTAAAATTTTATTTGAACACTGGACTTTGCCTTCTCCCTACTAACAGAGGCAACATAATTTATCTAAAACATAATCAAACCCAGCTAAAGAAGCAGATCAAAGCAATCTGAAAGGCATGAAGCACCCGGACACTTAAACATCCTCTTAAAAATAGAGATTTGAACTTCTGCCATTTCTCATTTGCTTCTACTCAGATTCATCCTCCTTTTTTTCATCTCTTTAGATGTCACACATGCTGCTTCTATTCAGAATGTTTCTTCTGCAAACCCCATCAGCCTTTTTCTCTGGTACACTGCCAGCAGAGCATTTACGTATTCCTCTTTTTTCATGTCAGGAAACATGGTCAGTGTTGCTGGCCACAGGCAATTTCTGTAGCAGAACATTGTTTTTAGGATTCCTTGTCACATTTGGCCCCAGATTCCTGACACAGTTTACTGAAGCATTCCTGGAGCAGATGAGAGCACAAAAACTGCCGTGGTGGATGAGGCATGGTCCATCTAGCACAGCATCCTGTTTCCAACAGGGAAAAGCCCAACTGCTTCCAAGGAAGTGTCTGTGTGGACTATATCTTCAGAGGACTCTGCAGGGAGCCATTGACTAGTTGCATGAGTCCTCATCCTGAAGCACAAGGTTGTCTTAAACTCTAATGCAAGAGGCTTCAGTGCCTCGTTCTTTTTTTTGTGATGTTAATTTAAATATTTCTTAGAATTATGAAGATATGAAAAAGCTGAGGAAAAAATTCAAAGCTGGTTCTGGAGGCCAAGTGTGTGTCACCCGGCAGCACGTCCTACACGTGTCCCCACTGGGCTCTCTGATCCTCCAGCAGTCCTGTGAAGAATAAGTCTGCTTTGTCCTCTCTCTAACTACAGTAGAAGTAGAAAAAAAAAAAAAAAGTAGACTACCAGTGTCAGGAGCGTGAGGTTTTGGAGTAGCTACTGATGAAATTGCTTTTATTGCAGACTGTAGAAAGTGGATAAAATTTATCAAGGTTGGAAATAGTAGGGGCTGCCAAACAGGCTTCAGCCTCTTCAGCCCAGACTGAGCAAAGCTGCTGGGTCCTAGATGCTGGTGGTGCTCTTAACAGAGATGCTCCATGCATTTGAGTTGGACTCTGTCTTAACACTCAGTCTGTTCATGTTAGTCATAGAATGTGCTTTTTTACTAATTCTTTTCAATACCATTAATTTTGTAGGAAAAAAAAAGGAGTACATTCACCTTTCCTTGTTTCCGAAACTACTTGAGGATACAGGTCATGAAGGATGATAGAACATCAAGTTACCTGCTGCATATTCTTCCTTTCCAGATTCTCTGTATTAGAAAAAAATGATGTTGACACTCTGATAATTATATCTGGCTTTCATGTGTCAACATTTAGCTATGTCCTACAGCCAACAGTAATTTCTAGAACTTGGCTCACCAGGAGAACATGAACAGGTACACATAGTCAAGGTTTTAATCACTCTTATATTTGCACACAGGGGTTCTCTTTATTATATCTAGAGGCTCTTACCTGGAGACACTTCCTAACACCTATAGAGATAGGTATTGACACAAGATACAATGTTTACTCAACACATTTAGACGCAAAAATTAACTTATGTAAATGATAATTGATCATGGAATATTGCTTGATTTTCCAACTATAGTAAGAAGGCACAAGTCAAACCATTTGTTATTTTTAAGGTCAAAATCAATTCACTTGGCTGAAGTCCAACGTGTATCTGCTTTATTATTGATTTCTTTTAAGACATAACCCCACAGAATATTTAGGAACTAGGTTCAATATTTATTTCAATAGTATTTCACCAGTTGATTTTTATTGAACTGGCTGAATGATGTTACGCTCTCTCATCTGTCCTGAGAGATGGTGCATTACGAGTATCACCTTGATTTCTAAAGCTAAAAGGAGTTGCATATTATGTGCCACAAAGAAAGAAGGAGCCTGTGAGACTAATCATTTGTATACAGCCTATTGAAAAACTAGTAGTTTTGAATACAGCATGGAAATGATGACACAAGAATCCCCTGTGTGTATTCATGAATTACAAGGTTATGCAGAATTCCCTGTGCTGAACATCTGGCCCCACAAAACCAACATCTGCTTGAACTGGAGCACCAGGACCTGCAGCAGAAGGAACCCAAACAGTGAGCTGTTCGAGGCTGATAGAACACAGCTTGCTCTGCCCTGCCCTGAGAAGGCCAGAGAAGAGACATTTCTCATTCGGAAACCAAGTAAGTGAGAGCATTGTTCAGACACAGCACTGACCTCACTAGCTCAGCATGCTGCTGAGGGCTCTGCCTGCTCTTGGCTGCACAGATCTGTCCTCCTGTGTGACTAGAGAGCATCACAATTTCCTTGGCTTCCAGCTAAATCTTTGCTTGATCATGGATGCTAGCAGACCTGCATGTCCTTATTACCACCTCCTAAATCCAGAGCTGGGCACAAAGGTAGCCATGCTGTGTTGCATCAGCACCTCCAGCAAACGAAGTGTGAAGGAGGAGACTGTGGGAAGGACACAGAGTTATTGTGGGGATCAGCAAAGCATAAGTTTCACTGAGCTGGGATGGACTGCAGAGCTGTGCTGGAGATTGAAGAAGTATGAGTGTAGGGTGCTTGGGAACTGCCTTTTCTTTCCCACATAACCTTGCTCTAATTCTCTCCTACTTCTTGAAAAGAAATCATAGAATCATAGAATGGTTTGGGCTGGAATGGACCTTAAAGATCATCTAGTTCCAACCTCCCTGCAATGAGCAGGGACATCTGCAACTAGACCAGGTTGCTCAGAGCCAACCTCACCTTGAACATTTCCAGGAATGGAGCATCCACAGCTTCTCTGGGCACCACTCTCAGAGTGAAGACCTTCCTTACATCTAATCCAAACTTACCCTCCTTCAGTATCAAGCCGTTACTGCTTGTTCTAGTGCTACATGCCCTTGTAAAAGTCCCTCTCCCATTTTCTTGTAGGCCTCCTTTAAGCGTTGAAATACTGCAACAAGGTCTCCCCAGAGCCTTCTGCTATTTTCCTAATAGTTGAGAGAAAACTATTTATCTGTAAGGGTTATCATATGTTAGAGCAAAGTCAATTAAACCAAGGTATGGAAAAAAACCCAAACCAAAACAAATTGAAACAAATTAAAGTGGGTTTGAACTGAAACAGAAACTCATGTCTAAAACCACTTCCCACAATGAGGGACTAAGTAACCCCCAGAAACTTCATCCAGTCTCTAGAAAGCAAAGCAGAAGCATGAAAAGCAGTAGCTAAAGATGGCCAGCTCATTCCTTAACAGAATAAAAATCAACATCTCCCATTATCAAAGCAAGAAAGATGAGTTTGTGGCACTAGCTGTAGATTAAAAAAAGCATATAAGAAAAACAACACCCTAGCATCAGAAATGCTGGAGGATAGATACAAACACAGCCATCTCAAAAACCTTCTGAATTTGTGGAAAATGATAGAAACATAAGGGCCAATGTTTGAGTTCCTGAAGCCTCAGGCGAGGATATAAAAGGGAATTTCCTTCTGTCGTCTCCTTGAGAAAGGCTGGGGGTGAACAACACGGACTGTTCTTTGTTCTCTCTTCAGTAAATTAAGCATGTGCAGGTCTGGCTTATTTTAGCTGATTTCAGCTTATGCTGTAGCTGATGGTATTTGTTGTGCCTGAGGAGGTATTTCGCATTTTATAAACAACAGTCTGATTAAAACCCCTGAGCTCACCCCCATATTAGGGACTGATTGGTGGCAGGGATGACGTGTTAGCCGGGGTTGGAGGGCAGCTGCCCACTCCATCCCTTCTGCAGCGGGTGCTGCGGTCAGTCACCGTTGAGTCTGAACTCACACTTGCTTTCCTTAGAGGACCACAGAGCTGAAAGTTATCTGCACTTGGGTTTGTCATTTGAAACAAAGCCAAAACTGAGGCAGCAGAATCTAATCTTTCAAACATGACCTTAATCCACTCCTGTAGTTCAAAGGCTTTAAAATTAAAGCTCTCCTTTTAGATCACCTTTACTCCAAAGTAATTTTCATTCTACTCTGGAGTAGAATGCTGCCCTTAATAATTCAGCCTGGCCAGTCACCCTACAAAAAAAAAGCAGTCACACCTTTCATCCCTGCTGCTGCCTTTCTTAGCAAAAACCTGCTGCTAAAAATTCCAATAGGCTCTCGAGCCTGGATTTTTTTTAAAGATAATTCACTATCTAGCTAGCCATCATTCCAGTGCCATTCTGGTACTTAAACTGTCTTTTAGGAGCTGTAGTATTGCTTCCGTTGAACCTTGTGGTGTTTAGCTTTTTAATTTCTATCCTAAATATCCTGAAAGCTGCTATTTTTACTCTGAAAGTGCCTATCTTAAAAAAAAAATAAATCTAAACTATAAAATCCATTAGAGCCTTTGCTTGCAAACTCCTCAGAGCTGCTAGAACAGCACACCCAGGGCCATAAACTGAGTTGAAAGGCAGAGCTGGAAAGCAAAATTCTCAATCCAGTCATTCATTGGAATTAACTAGTTCACCAAAATCAACCTTCATTATTTTAACCAACCTCTGACAGGCTGTGAAGGGCAGGCAGGCCAGACAGAGAGTGCTTGCCAGGTTTTTTTCCCAGATGTCTAGCTACTCAGAGCAGCTCAAATTCAGAGCATAGACCTTGGGAGGCTGTGACACCAGGGGCCTGGATGCCTTCACCAAAGATGTTATGATGTCTGGGTCTCTGCGTCTGCAGCCATCCGCTAGCCTAATCCCAGACCTGGGATGTCCAGAGGCCTGGCAGCTCCATGTTGAACACCTCCTGTCTCCTGCCAGGTTGGCAGGAGAAGGATGGGGTATCCAAGGATGCCTTTTGTCCTCCCGTGGTGCTCCTGGTGGGACACTGGCATGGCAGGTGTGATGCAGACGGCAGTCAGGAGTTTCTGGGGTGCCTGGCTCTATTTCACTCATACAGATGAAGTGGTTGAGATCCCAGAGAACACGTGTTTTGGAAACCACAGTTTCCTATCTTTCCAAAAGGAAATGCCTTGGGATTTCTAGTCTGAGAACCAGTTTCAATTTTCAAGTTTTATTCTACTTCCAAGTGATAAAACTGCCTTCCAGTCACCTTCACTGCTGACTTTTTTGAAGTTCATCCTTCAGCTCTGCTTGATATCGTAATACCATTAGTGCTAATGAGCTCTCCAGCAAACATTGCATCGCTGCTCCCTTACCTTCCTACCTGGAGAGGAATAAAGGACTGAAGATGCTGTGGCTATTAACTCAGAGCCCTGCATTCACTTACATTTTTACTTTAACTATCTCTATTCACTGCAAATTCCCTTCACACTCTGTGGTGTCAAGAACACATTATCAGTTCTCCACTGATCTCAGTTTCTCAGGTGCCTATCACTGCATGTGTCATAAAATCAGCATCTGTGTATACATGTGGCCAGGCTTAGCAGCTGCTTTTACAGGATAAGCTGTGATATATGATATATATTCTGTATCTGAAATCAGATTTAGCCCCAAATCTATCAAACGCTTTATTTTAAAGAAAGGCTACGATGCCATTTGCAGCAAACATATTTCTTTATTAACAGTTTCACAGCATGCTCCCCAGCTCCAAATTTTCTGGGTCTGGGATTACAATTCGTTCGTTCCCTCGAAGAGAAACATTCATTCATTTTGTGTGATGCCTGCTCTATATAATAGCATGTTACCACCCCAGGCTGCTACTGCCTGCAGCTCTCCAGCTGTCAGGGAAAAGGAGCTGCCCTGGCAGGGAAGTCCATCCTGGACCAGCCATCCTGGAGTCTTGCATTAGTGTCAGACTTCACACAAAACTCGCCTTAACTTCCAAATCTCTGCTCAGATCTGAAGATGAACAGTCGAATGGTAACGTTTGTCCTCTGGCAAGGATCCTGGTGGAAGTCAGGGGAGTGCCCCCTCCACAAAAATGCTATCGGTACTCGTTGTCTAGACTGGTGCTAGACAGAATGGCTCCAAAGAAGGATTAGGGCTCCCAAAACTCCTAACCTAAGTGGAAAGCAAAAGGCAAGCTATCCATAAACCCAGCAGATGGTAGGAGGGAGATACTAATGATCGGTGTCACCAGCAGCAGTGGCAGCTCAGCGGCCGCCGCAGCGTTATTGAGTGCTTGTTGTGGAGAGGTCAATGTGACGGTGAGCCCCCCCAAAAGGAGCCCTCTGCTTCCAACCTCCTACAGCTGAGCCCCGACTACAGACCACACAAGATAGGGCTTGCAATATTTTCTTCCTTCCCCTTTGACCTCCCCAGCTACCTAGAGATCAGCCACTGCCATTCCAGGGTAACCTCTGGCAGGATTCAGCAGTGTGTGTCCCTAAACCCTCGTCTGGCAAGTGAGGGAGTCAAAGGTGCAGAGGTTTTGGGATGAGAGTGTAATAGCCATTTCAACCATAGATAAGAGAAAAATCAATATATCTAAACGGGGAAAGGAAAATGTGAAGAAAGAGGAATAATTCCCCAGCCTACGTGCAGATACGACAAGCACAGGAGAGAGGGACTGAAGGATAAAGCCTAAAAGAATTAGTAGCTGGAATTCTGTCAAGATTGTCCCCTTAGGCTTTTTCTGGGTCTTTCTCTCTACAGCTCTTAAAACGGCATCGACAAAGGGAAGTGCAAGACATATTCTGTCATCTACAGTCTTTCTTTCTTATCTTCTCAAGCTACGCAGGAAAAGTCAACTGTGATATCTTAATAGGATTTAGGCTATAGACTCCAAGTCATCTGTTCTTCCTCTAACTCGCAGTGAATGGTGAGTTCCTGACAATGCTGTAGGTGGGGTTTTCAGGAGTCCTCAGCGTTGGCCTAATTCTTCTCTTATTCACTTCATTGGAAAGATCTGTGCTAAAAAAAAAGAAGTTGTATCGGGGACCAATATGAGGAGTGGTGAGATGGGTAGGTCACCCTGTCTCTGCTTCAGTCTCTTTCCCTAACAGGTCTGTCACACATCCTGACACAGCATGCAGAGCTAAATCTGACCTTTGGGGAATGGCTAACCCCACACCGAGCAGCAGCCGTGCTGGCACAGGTAACTCCATTGCATTTTCTATATATGTTTTCAGCAAGATATTGTAGAAAAAATCGAGCAAGTACATCCGAGTGCTTCAGGAGACACTGTCCTGGTTTAAGTTAGAACAGAACGACTTCTATTCAGTAATTTTACTTCTCAGCTAAGTCTGTTCTGAGTAACTGCACTTTCTGAAGTTCACGGCAGATTTTCATAGACAGTCTCTGCTTCTAGAAGTGATGATGTTCCATGTTTAGAGTTACTACCAAGGATTGGTGTGTGTAGAAAGGCTCTTGCTTATACTTGCTCCTACAGAAACCAAAGTTGCTGCTAAATCTCATGTGTCACATTGGAGAGCTGTAAGAGAAGCAGTTGTGAGCAGGTTAAAAAAAAATAACACCTTCAGGGAGGAGTGGACAGGACAGCTGACCTGGTTCAAAGGCAGAGAGCAGTCAAAGCTGCAGTTCTGGGGCTACTGAAAGGGGTTTGAAATCCCAGAGGAGAAAGCTGAGGATAGGGCAAATAGAAATTACTATGGGACCATGCTGCATTTTTATCCACGTCTGCTTTCTCCACTTGTAGGTAGTTGTTCAATTTTCCTGGGTAGTTTTTGTTGGCCTGAAAGCTTAGAGTGGTGTCAGAATTTGATAGTGCAGCCTTATTCTGGCTGTATTGATCTGCCCGTGGGCATGGACACTCACATGTGTTGGCAAGTGAAATTCCTCACCTCTGCACATAGACACCAAGCTAAATATGAAAAACTGCTGGGATTGAGAATGAATTTCCTTCTCAACAAAAATGAATGTCAGGGCTGGTCTGGCTGCAGAGCTTCAAATCAGAGGTGCCAATGCTGTTAAGCTTGTGGTAGGATGTGAAAACAGCCTTCAGAGCAAAGCACTCCAACCAGAGCTCTACCAGGGAGGAAATGAACCCTAAGAGTCCAGCTGTTCCCTTCACAACTGGAGGGCTATGTGCAGTATGCAACATAATTAGCTGGAAACAGAACATTTGGTCAAATATCTTCCAAAAACATCTGATAGAGACAAGTTTTGACCACGTGTCTAATTTTCTGTGTTCATATTCTCGCAGTCAGGGGTGAATAGGGGAAATCCAAACAGGCTGGTTGGGGCTTTGAGCAACCTGGTCTAATGGACAGTGTCCCTGCCCATGGCAGGGGCTTTGGAACTGGATGATATTTAAGGTCCCTTCCAGGTCAAACCATTCTATGGATATTCTGGGTGGTTGTCTGCATTGGGCAACTGGAAAAGTCCACCGGGGAATCTGGCAAATCTCTAGGTAGTGACGTGAGGACCCACTGGCCATTCACCAAAGGGCCTTGTTCGAGTTGTTGTAATGGTTACTATGACTTCACCTGCCCTTAACCCACCCCTCCATGTTTGCTTGAAGCGATGTGAGTCAGCAGTGTCTTCCTGACCCTGCTGAGATGAAGCAGAGCGAGTGACCTTGGATATGCTGATAGCAGCAGGAAGAATAATCATCAGCATTGTAGCTCAAGGGCATCCAGATCCCAGTATGTGACTCAAATGCAGAAATCAGACAGACTTAAACCCACACTTTTCTTTTGGTAACTTTGTCCCCTTCTGTGGATTCTGACTGATTTTTGTCCTTTCTTTTAAATCACCCTGAAGTTTTCACACTGGGCCATTCTAATACAGTTGTGCTGTACGCAGCTCGCACTCCAGATTGAGTTTTCTCCACCTAGCAAAAGATGCTGTGGCTTTATTCACACTCTCTGACCTTAGGTGGATGCATCAGACATCTGTTCAAAAACATATTTTGCAGGCACCCAGATAGTGACACTTTCCTCATGCTGTGCAGCCCTTGGTTGTGTTTGAAGAGCAGACTCTAATGCCACTAAGGGAGATTAGAGCAGTCACGAGGTCATAGTAATACTTGCAGACCAAGACTGATAGGAATTCTCAGATCCTGTCTTAGAGATGATGAAGAAAGAGCCAGAGCTGATGAAAGCAGTTTAGTAGACAGTGGGTTAGCCAGATATTGGGACATCATGGGTCAAAGGACACTTATTTTCAACTCCTTTGTTGCCTGAAGATAACTGATACATCTTCCCTCCTAAACAAATACTCTCATCACCAGACTATGTAACATGTTCACGAATGTGACTTTCTGTCTTTTAATTGAACTCCTTCTAGTCTGAACAGCATAAATAAACAGCCTTTGTGCTGGAACTGGGGCCTTTGGAAACACTCCACAGTCTAGAGGTTAGTGTTCTCAGCTGGGAAGAAGTCCTCTAAGTGCAGCCCTGCACCAATGAGTATTTACATACTGTATACAAAATACAACACTGTCGCCAAGGAGAAAGCATCGCTTTCTGGGCAGGTTGCACCCTGCCAATTTGACTGAGTATCTAGAGGAACAGGGGAAGGGGGTGATTTGAGATGATCAGGTTTCCTGGGACATAGGTAGGACTTGAGCTTCAGGCACTCTAACCTCTTCAGATTAAGCAATAAGACATTCACCAGCTGCTGAGAGCTGGCTTTGGCTGCCTTAATGTATTGGTTACTTACCCCTCAGCTATCTCAGGTAAGTCAGGATGCCAAAAATCTGCTTTAGGTTTTTTCCACAGCTCAGCATTGCTCAGAAACCTTTTCCACTTAGATTCTGTCAGGCTCCAAATACTGTTTCCTGAGGAATCTAATCAGTTCCCAGAAGCCTTTGTGTGCTGCATAAGCTATTGCCTATCAGCAGCCAGTAGTTCATTAGCACTTGTAAAAATAACAGCATTAGCAGTAATAGCAATTTAACATAGTCCATTCAAATTTCCATCCACAGAAATGAGTCACATAATCAATACCAAATCTTTACAAGTGGGCGTAGTGAATTTCAGAAAGGTTTGTGAATTAACACACCAAAAGCAATTCATTGTGACTCGTTAGCGGCACATGGAAATTTCAAGAATTTCTACTCATGAGATGTGAAACATCCAGTGGATCTAAACCAGCAGGATGGATGAAGAGACCTAAGCAGACTAAACTGATTAAAGACAGGAAAAGGAAGAATTTGCAGTCACTGTTTTATTCACTTGGTAAGGTGTCCCCATGGTAAACGACTATTATTCTTAAAATCCTCTTCTTTCTGGGATTCTAGTAGCAAACAACGTAGCAAGATCACCCCTGTTCTTCCTGGAAAACAAACAAACAAACAACAACAGAAAAAGGTCGTGTGTGTAGTGAACTAAAGGCAATAAAGGAACGTTGAGTGAAGGCAGCTTTTTAAGTGGTCTTTGTAGACAGATGTAACCCTGTGGTCTGAGGAAAAGTTCTTTGCCACTATGTATGGATTGGAGTAGCCACCCATTGCCCAGGAACATGCCCAGGGCAAATGTTATCACATCAGTTAAAGCAAAATCGTGCTACTTGCAGCAGCATGATAAAACATTATTGCTCTCATTGTATAACAGCACTTATCTATATATAAATATATAGATATATAAAAACACACATATATATATATATAGGGGTTTTTTTTCTTTGTCAAACAGAGTTCATC
>WTSP01004550.1:31673-44704 GCA_025331215.1 Actenoides lindsayi | reverse complement strand
TATAGGGTTTTTTTTTCTTTGTCAAACAGAGTTCATCTCTCCAGGACAGGAGCCTCACGACTGAAAATGGTTATTCAGCAAGAATCAGACCTGTTTTCATACTGCAGTTACTGTAACGCAGCCAATAACCTCACACAAGGGATGCTTTGCCTAGCATCCAGAGAACCAGCATCATGGGGTTGAGGCTTTCAAACCAAACTGTTTGGAAGCAATGCTTGGAAGAAAAAATATGGTGGAAAAGCTTAGCCAGTAATGGCAAGATGTTCCTTCACAGAAGCCCTGTAACAGCTCCTTGAGGGGCTGGAAATGGGCATCTGAGAGAAACTCCCTGGGTCCTCACAAAACACCAGAAACCACATAAGAGTAAAGCATGCAGGAGGATGTAAAAAGGGCATCCCAGGGATGGTCACTCAGTGCAGGGGACACAGTGTCCGTGAATGAGAGTGTTACGTCTTCATGAAATGACCTACACTTCCCAACATTATGCACTTATGATGAACAACTATCTCCTGGACACAGCCCTAGTTCCTTCAGGTATCAGATGCTGTATGGCTGTGTAAACCTGCTCCCATATACGTGGTCCTAACTCCCACTGATTTCAGCACAAACAGCACTGGGAAATTGTCCAGTGACCTTTAGATGCCTTTTCTGTCTCCAATACTGAATAATCTCGTTACCTCTTGCTTGCCATTTCTTGCTCCTTGGATTTTGAAACTGGTACTTCAAAAACTGCTCAGGATTAAAAAAATTAATTTTAGCAATGCTTTTTCTCCTTTTTTCTCCTACAACGGAGAGAATGTTACTTCTTTTTTTGAATAGCATCGTAAGTCTGGTGTTGCCTTGTCTCAAAGATGCTCTCCTGACCTATAATGAGCCCTGTTAAGATGACATGATTTTGGATGATTTATGCTTCAGAAAAGCTTGTGATTTGGGGATTGCTGTTATTTCCCTTGTTGTGCTTTCTTCACCGACAGCAAGCCTTGCAGCTCACCTTGCTGGGACCCAGTGAGTTGGCCACTGGTGCTGTACACCTCACAGACTATGAGCCAGGGGACAGTTTGACAGCTACCTTGTATTTCAACCTCATGGAGAGCTCAGACTCTAGGGGACAAGAGGTTAATTGGAACAGATGTTATTTCAGAAATTGCATGATGCCCAGAGATCACATCTTCGCCTCCTTAAGCCTTTTCAGTGGGCTTGGGCTGCGTGATCTCTCTTGTTTTTCTCACACTGGGCCCCTTTTCATCTTTTGAATCACTCCAAACAATGGCAATCTTTACAAATACAACAAGCCCTCCTCTTTATATCAGGCATTCCTCCCTCTAGGGATACAAGTGATCTGACCTGAAGCAAGAAGTAATTAAGGCCATTTTTAAAAGCCGTGTGTTTCCCCCCCTTACAGCCTTAGCAGAAGTTGTGTCTAATTTATACTTTGGTGGTGTGTTTGTGCTCTCTGCTGGTTTTGACCTCTTCCTTTGAAAGGCTCTTGTAGAACTTCAAAGAGGCCTCCGATTTACTTTAAGTGTCCCCAAAAGAGATGATGTAAAAACTTTTTGACTTCAGATTATTCTGCCTCTCTTGGAGTGGGAAGCAAATAGAGACTTCCTCATACTTTTGAAAATCTGCTCTTTGCTGGTTTGAAAAGATGCAGTAGAAGCACCTTTGAGACTGTACACACAATTATGTCCCAGTACTACTTCTGTTAGTGGGAATGAGCAAAAAAATCTTAAGGGCTCCCCCTCCTCCCAGTGAATCATGTCCCAGAGCTCATTATTATGAACAGCAGATAGAGAGGTAAGAGATGGAAACTAAATCTGAAATCATAAACTCATTAGCAGACATCTATGGCCATCTCCCACATGGCCATGAATGTGGGCCATCAGGTATTTCTGAATAACTGTCAAGGTCTGAAATGTACCACAGGGAACACAAACATTTCTTCACTGAATACTCCTTCTGAGCAGCTTCACTGTGAGGTCAAAGTTATACAGAGGAGTAGGTGCAAGCAAAGCAATAGAGTTGAGAAATATTGGTGGTCCTTCTCTCTTAGAAAAAGGCTTTTAGGTCTTGGCCACACCACCCGTTACTGGCCATAAGGTGCTATTACTGCAGTCCACATCTTGTGTGACCTCCTCCGTGCCTGTGGGCATCAGCTGAGCTTTGGGCTTATGTGTTGCTGGAAAGTTGAAGTCAAGCTGCAACCTGTATGAAACCAGGGGAATTTCCTCTTTCATTTGTCACAAACTTTCAGCCAATATGTGAATGCACCTTGCCCCCACATCTCTTCCAGCTGTGTTCATAAAGGTAGCTAATTGGAACCTAACTCCATAGCTTATATTTGAACAGGAGAAGGGCAACTCGATTCCATTCACTGTTTCATGTCTGAGGAATCTGACTTTGCACATCCTCATTCTGCAAACCAGAGCTGAAGACCTCAATCATGTACAGCCCGGTCTATGGAAGGCCATGTGGTCGTAGGGGCTTTCTAAAGAAAGACACCTAACAGCATTGAATAGAAGGAAAGAAGCTCAGAATAGAAAGCTGAAAAAATTGTTCCTGTGTTCTGGGCAACAAGAGTTCATCCTGAGCCCTGTCAGCACAGCAAGATTACATGGTAGAATTAGAAAATGCCATCATCAGCTACAACTCTGGCAGAAATAACCGAGAGCGTGTAACTCAGATGTTTAGGTTGAGAGAGGGTAACAATAGTAAATTATTTAACTAACATTTGTAACTAAAAAAATAGCATCCTTTGCATTCCTCTGCTATTCTGGCTAAGGACTTGAAATATTCCTATTTCCCCCAGCCCAGGTTGCTCACTGCCAGGCTGTGTTCCCGTGATGTTAAGTGATGTGAAAGATTTACCTTTCCTCAATATTAAACAAAATCATGAGGTAGCATTTCTTTAGTGTAATGTGTGGTGGCATCTCCCTCTGGTAATATGATTTATTATACCCACTCCACATTTTGCAGGATGACGCACGTGGCCAAGTACCTTTAATGAAAAGTGATGCCTGGAGAAATGTTTCCCTAGAATAAAGAGCATAAAAAGCAACTGCTGACCTCTCCCTATCCATGGTGATGCGTGAGTTCCCCCAACACCCAGTGAAGCATGGAGTGACATTTTCCTTATGTAAACTGAACTAAGATTTAGTGTTTTTCAGAGATCCAGTGATACTTAATATCCATTTCTCACATACAGAAGGAGAAACCTGAAGACAGAATTCCTGGATACCAGATTGTCAATGGTGCTGCTGTTTCATTATGTATGTTCAGAGTGCTGAACACAGGCTGAGAGAGTTGGGGTTGTTCAGCCTGGAGAAGTCTCTGGGGACACTTTATCACACCCTTTCTGTATTTAAAGGGGCTGGTAAGAAAGGTGGACAGAGACATTTTACTAGGGCCTGTAGTGATAGGACAAGGGCTAACAGTTTTAAACTGCAAAAGGATAGATTTAGATCAGATATGAAGCAGAATTTTGTTGTGAAGAAGGTGGTGAAACACGGGCACAGCTTGCCCAGAGAGCTGGTAGAAGCCCCCACCCTGGAAGTGTTCAAGGTCAGGTTGGATGGGGCTTGGAGCAACCTGGTCTAGTAGGAGGTGTCCCTGCCCATGGCAGGGTGGGTCGGAACGAGATGATTTTTAAGAGTCCCTTCCAACTCAAACCATTCTATGATTCTATTTCTTTTCTCTATGATGAGTGAAGTTGATTGTCTCCAACATAAAATTTAAGCCTGAAATTCTTTTATGGCTGGTATGGCAAGAATGAGCTTGCCCCTGTCTCTTCAAAGCTGGAAGGATGCAGTTAGATACATTTCTTCTTAGAGGTTTTGTACCATGTAAAATGAATCTGGTGGCATTGGGAGGTGCACATGGTAAAGCATCTGGTTTCTATGTACAGTATGAGGAGAAGGCTCTTCTTTCTAGGAGTAAGGAATTCTTTAACTCTTACAAGAGGCGAGGAGAAATCCCCTGGCATACACTGAGGACAGGCGATGGAATTTTGTTTGATCTGAACTGACACTTGTATCTGAATTCCTCTAAATACAGTGCTCCAACTTGCTGCATTTTTACTGGAATTGTGTGACACAACTAAGGCCAAGCTGAACTCATGGACAGCGTCGTATTAGGCAGCACTTACATTCTAATAAGATATAATTGTCTTGGGCCTCATCCACCTTTTTTCCTCAAAAATATTTCCAAGGCTATCTGAAACCCAATGAACTGTGATCTGTTAGTTACTGGTTTTTGAGGCAATAGTAATGTGCTTTATTTTCAAAGAGCTTACTGATATTCTTCTAAGATTACAAAAGCAAGCATTAGCTAAGTAATAGGTTGGGTCTTTTTCCTCCACAAACATAAACATGAGACAAAAGGGTTTTGCTGAATGCAGGCAAAATAATCTCTCTGCTGGATGGTATTTGATTTTGCTTCTCTAGAAAGGTTCCCAACCTCAATATCATTTATCACTGCACTCAACACACGGAGACAATATCAAGGTTATTTAAAATGGATTGTATGTTTAGTGTTTGTGCAGGGTTGTTACAGGAGCTTTTTGTCTGTGTAAGGCTGTCAGACGAATATTCCATTACATCTACTTCGCAGGGCAATAAAGTAGATTTTCCTGTCCTCCAGTGGTTTCCTGGTCTCCGAGCAGAATTCCCACACCAAAGGTAATGTAGCAGGTTTATCCTGATCATAAAGTGAATACACGCAGGGTGATTTCTGCTGTATGGAGACTTTATTCATCTTATGGGAAAGATAATGCATATAATACTAATATATGAATGCAATGCAGTATCTAAAGATATATATTCCCAGGAGGCAATTTATCTGAAGGGCTGTTTTTCTGGTGTTCATTCATTTGTGGGAAGATGGTATTCCCAGACTGAAAATGAAGCAAATGAAGGGACTTCCCTGGTGCAAAGTGATGGATGATGATTTTGTTGCTACTGTCAAGAGATGCATTAGACTAGGTTTCTCATTCTGAAAACGCTAGATGAGAAGGGATTAATTTCATGACCATTTGGGAGGCTGAATTTCCATTCTTAATTATAAAACGATGCCCTATTATAATTTTCTCTGAGGTACCTTGATGATTGAAGCTGAGTTACTTGACTCAGGGACACAAAGAGGTTCCAGAAGGCCCAAAGGCAAGTCTTGAAGCACGTGATTTACAGGGCAGGATGTAGCATACTGTGAAAATCCAAGCTCCTTTCATGACAGGAACCCAAGGTAAACTGCCACCCTGCCCCTCCCTGCCTGTCCTGGTAAGAATTCTTGTTGGGAATTGGAAAGCAAGTGTCATGATCCAAAAGCATAACCCACCCAAGACAGCATGGAATACAACTTCCCAAGGTTTTCCTTGATGTGTGACCCTGTACTTTTCCAAGACTGATGTATGCTTTTATATGAAACATTTTATATACAACATCACTAATTTTTCTACCCAAGACAACCACTTTGTATTGTTAATCTGTTGAACCTTTGCTCAGAAAAAGGCTGATGCCCAGGTCAAGGTTCACTGAGATTATGCAAGACATCAGTGGTGGGACTTGTCTGATTAAATACAGTATCATTTTAGAGACATTAAGATCTCTTATATGGTCTCCAGTTGCAGCCCTGGCAGATTGCAGACCTATGGGCCCAGTATGGTCTTTACGAGGACTCTGGGAATTTAGAATGGCATGAGACATGCCTGTCTGAACAAAACTTGGTTGGGGCAGTTGGATATTAGGAAAAATTTCTTCCCCACAAGGGCTGTCCAGCTCTGGAACAGACTGCCCAGAGCAGTGCTTGGTTCCCCATCCCTGGAGGGTTTTAAGAGACATCTGGATGTGGTGTTAAGACACATGGTTTAGTGGTGACCTGGCAGTGGTTAATGCTTGGACTTGATCTTAAAGGTCTCTTCCAACCAAAACAATTTTATGATTCTAACTGAGTCCAGTTCTCATAAAGATAGTGGTTGGTTTGAGCCAGGAATGGTGTTGAAGGGGGGAAAGTTCAGCTCTTTGGCATTGTCATTCCATGTCACTGCATTGGCATCACCAGAAACATACTCAGCCTATCTGATATTCCCTGATGAGAAGCGCTGGTGAGATCTAAGGCTGTGACTCATAAATATGTCCTGATGATGTTGTGGTTTTGAGGTTTGGGGTATTTTTGTTGGCATTAGCTTGTGTAACAGGATTGTCTAAGTGGTAGGTGATGGTCGAGTCACTTTTAGCAGGAATACATTATGCTGACTTATCCCACTGAGCTTCTCTCTCAGGTAACATGATGCGATGCAAAGATTACCTGACATAAACTGATGCTCAGGTCTGGATTTTCATGAAACTAATGGATCTGGCTCCACTTCCCTGAGAGCCAGTGATGGATGAGGTCAGGTTTCACTAATGTTCTCTGATGCATGGCGCTACATTTCTTTAATATAAACTAATCCGTGTCAAGGAGTATCCCTGACTCCGTTTGATAGATGAGGCTGGGTTTTTATTTTTGGACCCAACAGGAATACACAGACACCTTTTTTGGCTCTGCAGTCACATGTGGGGCTGTATTTCTGTGTGTTCAGAGAAACTCACTCTCATGCATTACTATATATTAAGGAGTTGCACGGGTTTTGCACTACAGTAAACCCCAGCTACATGCATAAATAGCTATCAGCAAAAAAATGAGGTTGCTACATCATTTTAGATCAGTAACATCAGCTCACAGGCGAGATCTTTTTTTCAAATGGGCCTGTCTCACGCTGGCCTAAATAGCAGAGGGAAAAGTCAGTTTATTAATCATTTTACTGCACATTAGCAGTTTTCTTGGATATCCAGAAATAACATCATCTGTTTCTTCCTAGGTTAGAAGGAGGGAGCCCTGCCATTACATTGCAGTTATTCTCTGCAGCCCTCGATCTTGATCATGCTATTGGTCAATCTCTGTTGTTTAGGATGGTTTACATTATCAAACACTGATTGTGTTTATATGACAGAAAAATAAAAGCATTGTGCATTACTGGTTTCAGGCAAAAAGAAAACTAATGGCAATGAGCTGCATTATTTTTCCCTTTCTCGGGCTTAAATGGCTTCTTCAAAATGCAGTTTTCTTTGTTCAGCTCCTGCCAGGGAGTCGAGGCCTCAAACATCATTGGGCACCAGAGGAATTCAGCTCCATGTGTTTCTTTTTACATAAAGGGATGAGTGACACATTTTACACACACCAAGGGCATCGCAACTTGGTTTCAGCTGTTGTGACCTCCCCTCTCTGGGTCTGCCAAAAATTACCTGGAATAATGGAATTTTTAAAGGAAAACTGAAGAAAAATAAGTAAAAGTTGTATAGTCCAAACCCATTTCTGTGTCTGGGTAATACCCAGGATCTTTCTGTTCTTAGGGTTTATTGTGAATCTGATGAGTTCAGAAAGGGTGAACAAATTAGATGCCCATACCCATTTTGCAGTGACCTGAGCCTTATAAGAAATTACATTTCTTTGGATGCTGGCAACTTCTGTTCTCTGGGGCTTTGAGTGAGGGAGATATCCCATACTGTGCAATACAGTGGCTGGCAAAGCTATCCGAGCTCATCCCATTCAAGCTAGTTCTGGAAAACCAAGCAGTTGAGATACTGCACGCTTAAATAACACTGCTGAGGGCTGGTTAATGTCATGTGAGATGGAAAACACAGTTAAAATCTACTGCTTCCAGGCCCATGTTAGGTTAGTATCTCTTCCCAGTGCTGCGTCATGCCAGGCTGGTGTGGCAGCAGGTCCAAAGTTACCCCGGGTGGCTTTGCACAGAATTCATGCTGGGTACACACCTCTTTCTTGTCTTTGCATGAGACACCAGTGATGATAGTCACCACTGTAAAGTTCTATAATTATCTCTACTGGGATGAAATATAATTTCACTTGGATGTTCTTATCAGTTCTGCATAGAATGGTAGGAGTTGGAAGGGACCTCTGGAGATCACCTGGTCCAACCCTTTTGCTCCAGAGGGGTCACCCAGAGCAGGGGGCCCAGAGTCATGTCCAGGTGGGTTTGGAATCTCTCCAGAGAAGGAGATTCCACAACCTCTCTGGGCAGCCCATTCCAGGGCTTTGTGACCTCCAAAACGAAGTTTTTTTTCCTTCTTCAGAAAATCCCAGCCTCATACAACACACACTATGGAAAATAACCGTTTCACATTCTATCTTGGAGAAACATGGATCTAAGATTTTTATTTACTGGGTAAATGGAGGATGTCAGAGTAATCCAGCCTCTCTAGATCTAGAGAAGGATTCACATCATTTTAAGCAAAGCAGTTAATCAGTTTCAGCTCTCTTCAGTGAGGAAATCACTGGTATGATACCACTTGTATTACCCGAAGCTGTGCATCACTATTAATTCATTTCACAACTCAGTTACCTCAAGCTCACACAACTCTCATACATACCAGATTCTCTTAACTGCACTGTTCTGCTTCAGGAGGAGATGAAACAGGCTCTGAATATGTTTCTGCATCTCACCTCCTTACATCTTACTTTTTATTGGCATTTGCCATCATTTGGTCTGGAAGGAACCCAAGTTTCAGCATTGTTCTCAGGAGAAACAGGCGTGATGTATCACCTTACATTAGGGAAATCCAGTTTCCTGCAATAGCTTTAAATCAAGGAATCAAGATAGAAAATGATTCATGAAACAGAGCTTCCAAGAAAAAAACAGCTCCATGAAGAAGGGTTTTACTGATTAAATCTGATGAATGATGTTCTGGCTTTTGTATCTGTGATGATCTGTGAGAGCTGGTGTTGTGAAAGAAAAAGAAAAAAGGTGCCTCAGGCTGGGCTTTGTAATTGTGATAAATGTAATATTTCTGGTTTTTTTTTTTTTCCATATTGTATGAATAGTGGAGAAAGTTTTACTGCTGTGAAAGGATTCAGGTGGGTTTGGATTCAGGTGTGCTGATGTCCAGCTACATTTCTTGAGTTTGAAAAGCACGTACGAAGAAAACGCCAGTTATCTGCCGCTGTTTTATCCCGAACGTGTGATGATGGGTGTTGTTAACACACTTAGCAGGACCTAACTCCAACTCCCGGCGGCAGCAGCATCCCAGGGGCGGCAGCGGCAGCATCCCGGGAGGAGAAGCGGCAGCATCCCGGCAGGGGCAGCGGCTGCATCCCGGGGAGGGCAGCGACAGCATCCCGGGGAGGGCAGCGGCAGCATCCCGGCTGCTCGATTCTCCCGGCTGTGCTGACCTCTGCTGGTGCTTCCCCGAGGCGCGGTTTTTGGTTTTTTTTTTCCCCGTTCTCGCTCGTTTTCAAGCACATCCCATCATAGTAAAGCAGCGGTGCTTTTCTTTCACCGAGCCGGTCAGGTTTGGTTTGGTTTGATTTTGTTGTTTGGTTTGAGGGGTTTTTTTTGCAAGTATTTGGTCCACGATGTGGAGAAGTGATGAGCTCAGTTTCTGTCGATGGAGTGCTCGGGGGGGCAGAAGCACATCCTCAAGTTCATAGAGTCACAGAATTGTTTAGTTTGAAAAAGACCACTAAGATTGAGTTCAACCATCCCTCCAGCACTGACAGGTCACCATTAAACCACGTCCCTCAGCACCACATCTCCACAGCTTGGAAACCCCTCCAGGGATCACAGGGACTCCACCACTGCCCTGGGCAGGGAAGAAATTGTTCCTCAGGTCCAACCTAAACCTCCCCTCCTGCAGCTTCAGGCCTTTTACTCTTGTCCTATTGCTTGTTCCTTGGGAGAAGAAACCAACCCTCACCTTGCTATAGCTCCTCTTCAGTGCTCTGCTCCTCAATCATGGACCAAAATGAAGCAAACTTCCTGCTCTCCTTTCCCCCAAAAAGCATCACCCCATGTGCTCTGTGATACCTCGAGGCAGGGGAGCAGGCCTTGGGCTCTGCCGTGAGCCAGACTCTCTCACCTCACACTGACCTCCATCCCTATTCAAATTATAGGTTTTTTTACTCTTTTTTTTATTTTTACTTTTGAGAGTTAGGTTTGCTGTATAATGATTTGATCATCTGTGTCCACTGCTGTGTTATTATGGTCTCTAGACTTTTCCAGCTACTCCAGTATAACCCTTCCTAGTCTTGATAGAGCAGCTTCATTTGGTTGAACTGTCACACTGTTTAATCTGCCTTTTCCTTCTGCCATAGTTCAAACGGTCAAAAGGACGAGATTCATCCCTGGCTAATGGCTCCTGTCTGGCAAAATATTTCAAGGCTCCACATAGATACATTCAGCACATCAGGCGTTTTCCAGGGTCCATTTTCAGTGTCATTCGTGTCATTTTCTTTCCAAGCACATAAAGAATTGCCTTTCAAGGTCTGAAAAACAACTTCTGATGCTTCACTGGCAATTCTGCACATGTAAGGCTCAGATGAAGCCTGAGCAAGGACTGCAGGTTAAACCCCAGAAGGACTTCAACACCTCCACGTGGACTTAGTTTGGTGTGTTTTGCCTCACACCTCTCTTCTGAGTAAAGTGCCCTGGCTATTTCAGGAGGTATGACTCAGTATGTTGGGCAGAGCTCCTGTAGGTGCCTCCTGTGAACCCACACTCATTCCCTTCCTTTACTTGGGAAACTGAAATCTTCGTCTTCCTTCAGCACAGCCTGATGAGGAGCTGGGTGCCAGGTCTCAGCACCTTTTCTGCCGAGCTTGTTCAGAGCAATGAAGAATTCAAGATCCACTGGGCAAAACAAAGCAGTACCTTACAATCTAGTGATTACCCATCAGGTAATGCCTATCCAATTTTTTAATGAATTTTGTGCTTCAGGATTTGACCTCTAATTAACCTCATTGTCCTTTGCTGTTACCTTTGAATGTTCTGATTTATATTTGGATATTCTCTTTGGGCCTTTCTTCACAACAAGGAGCATTAGTAGCACGTGTTAGTTTCTCTAGGAAAAAAAAAAAACAAAAAACAAAAAAAAGAGAGAAGACCTTATTTTTTTTTTCATTTTGGTCATTAATAACAGAATAAAAGTAGGATTACAATCCAAACACTAATGATTATCAAATAGCATTTGTATAATGATCTGTTCTCTAAATTACAACCTTGTTTGTCTTATGGCCGCATGATTGCTCTCTCATTTCAGTCTCTCAGAAAGAATGATCTTTCTCTCCATCCCTTGTTTTAAGTGGCCATCCCTTCATTCGTCACATGGGTAAGGAGAAGGCTGAATCAATTAATCAAAGGCTTGCAGAGCAACACTGAGCAATGTAATGGTTGGTTAAACCTTGCTTTCAGTGTAGGATTCAGCCTTAGAGGTTCCAAAGTGCATGCTTTCTTTTTACAAAATCAACCTTGAGGCTGAAAAACAATTTGTTCTTTTAATTCTCTTTTGGCATCACCCTTACCCTAGATCAAACTGAAGATCTGCAATAAAAATCATGTCTGTAACCTCACTTTTGAGACTTGCCTGTTAATACCTGATACTACCACAGGCTACTGGTTTCACACTTGTGATTTAGTGCAAGCGTACGGAAATGGCACGAATGAAGAAAACTTCTAGAAGGGTTAATTAATGGTTTTGTAAACAGCAAATCCTTGTCCTGGCTGTATATTAAATGCTTTATTACAATGGTTTGGTGTGTATCACAACAAGGGCCAGTTTTCCAGTAGCAGGCCAGCTCCTGGCCAGATTTCTACTTAGAGACTTTAACTAGATCTTGAGAAATTTTATCTGGAAAGAGTAAGGTAAAGTAAGGTGGCTGTTGCTGTCAGAGGGTGCTGAACAACTGAGGACAGTGTTGACACTTGGGAAGGTGGGAATCAGAAATGATATGGGCTCTCCTTGAGCCTCAGAGATAGAGGAAGGAAGATGAGATGGAAAACTTCTTCAAAAAATGGGGCACAGCTTTGACCACTAGACAGAACTCAGTGTTTGAGGACAGGAAATGGACCCAGAAAAGGAACAGAAAGCAACTGAGAGGAATATCTGGAGAGGTCCTTTCTCAGAAGGACTTCCAAATGGATGAATCTGCAATACCTTCCTAAAGATTTCACTGTACTTAAATCCCTCCTATATTATGAACTTGATTCCAAGCAACAGCAGTTTACATTTAAAACTAAAACATTCTCAATTTCATTATAGTCCGAATGCAAGAAATTACTTCAGTTGCTGCTGAAATGTGTAGTTATATTCTTAAAATGCATTTTGAGAGCAGCATTAGCTTACTTTAAGAAAAAAAAATCATATCTACTCCCTTCAATGGCATTTGATTTCTATTTTCTTCTGTATAGTTATCAGGAGTTAAGTGCTATAGGTACCTGACTCCATTGTCCCACATCACAAAGAGGTCAGAGAGCACAGACTGATCACAACATCACAGTCTAAAGCTGAGTGTAAACATTATTTCTGTATTTTTGGATGGGCCAAGCTTATATTTAGCCAGTAGTGTTCATCTGCAAGTCATGATACACAGCAAAAGCAAGAATGGTCTTTACGCTCATTTGCTTTCTGGAATTAGAGAGGAAATGATTTTTCATGGCTCAGTAAAGGTAGTAATAATTACTGACAGGTTTATAACAGTTCACAGAGAAGGTGTTTGCTGGTGTTTGATTGTCAAATGTAGAACCACAAGCAAATGAACTGAATCAGAATAATAATTCTAACAACCTCCTACAGGGATAAGCCAGTTTCCTCCAGGACTGTCATCTGAAGGACAGAAGACTCTATTTTCCTTAAAAATGGCATGAGAATCAATGTCAAAAGCTTTGCTAAGGTCACTGTCTATGCTAGCCACCATTTTCACTTACTTACAAGGCCTAGTGCCCTGTAGTAAAATAAATGAGCTGGGTTCGACCTGACTGATTAATGACAAATCCAAGTGGATCATGCTTTGTCTTCTTCTTATGTTCCAAGCACTAATAAATATTCTGACTATTTGTTCCAGTATTTGTAAGGAAGCACAAACGAGCACAAACTGGAACCCAGGAGTTTCCATCTGAACAGGAAGAGAAAATTCTTTGCTGTGAGGGTGTCAGAGCCTGGCCCAGGCTGCCCAGAGAGGTTGTGGAGTCTCCTTCTCTGGAGAGATTC
>WTSP01004550.1:21154-31573 GCA_025331215.1 Actenoides lindsayi | reverse complement strand
AAGGGGGGGAAAATTCTTTTCTGTTAGAGTGTCAGAGGCTGGCCCAGGCTGCCCAGAGAGGTTGTGGTGTCTCCTTCTCTGGAGAGATTCCAAACCCACGTGGACATGATCCTGGGCCCCCTGCTCTGGGTGACCCTGCTGGAGCAGGGGAGTTGGACCAGATGATCTCCAGAGGTCCCTTCCAATCCCTACCATGTTGGGATTCTGTGATTCTGTCTCTGGTTTTGGGCACTTCTGCAGAGCAGTAATGTTTCCTTCTGTGCATACCCGCTGACAGACTTGTACACACACAGTGCCTCCTGTTCAAGCTCTGGCCACAGTCCATTACCTGATGTCTGACTGCAAGTTGCACCCAAACATTTGGCTTTCCACACTGTTGTTCTGGAAGGGACGAGGTCCTGGAGGGGCAGGAGGTTATGCACAGAAAGCAGCTCCCTGCTGAGTGGTCATAACCAGCACATTCCTGGGATTCCTGCAGGGCCAGCCCAAATCTCCAACTCGGAGCTCCCCCGGAGAGAGAACTTCTGGTCTGGTGGGACACTGGGCCACTGTTCTCTGAGGTTAAACATTTACCAGCTCACAGCTCCAGGAAAGCTCTCCAGTCAAGCTGCAAGGTCGCAAGCAGGCAGAACAGATGCGCTTTTCTCTTATTCTAGTTGTTTTCTCTTTAAAATGGACCATGATCTCAGCAGCCCTGCTCGATGTGCCCATAAAGCCCAACTTCCATGGACTTTAGGAATTGTCTTTTGTTGTTTGTGCTGTTCCATGTCAGCTTACAGCCTTGGGTGCAGTATGGAAAGCGCTTGCTGGGAGGTAAGCTTCTCAGACTGAAAGGAACATGAATTAATGTGGCTTTTCATTTCTGGTAAGTTCTTCAAAATTATATATCTGCATTTGAGGGATTTTTTTTTTTCAATACTATCTTGGATTATTTTAATACTCTCTTTGGATAAAATAGGGTGTCTTTTTATTTTAATCTGACCTTTGGAACTGGAGGAGTTCTGCAGGCAACTGGCGTGGAGCCGCTGTTACCGTGTGCTGAGCATGTGGCCAGCCTTCCAGGTACTGCTTCATACCTTCAATCACTGCATTTTGCTGCTGACTTTACACACCCATGTACACACATGAATTTAACACCAAACCAAGCTAAATTCAGTCTTCATCTGCTCTCTTCCGTGCCATTTTCCATTGCATTCAAGTGCAAGACCCACCATAATTCTGCAGGGCTTGGAAATGATCCAGAGGAGACCACGAAGATGATCAGGGCTGTGACGACAGGTTGAGAGAGCTGGTCTGGAGAAGAGAAGGCTCTGTGGTACCTTATTGCAACCTTTCAGTACTTAAAGGGGGCTTACGGGAAAGCTGGGGAGGGACATTTTATCAGGGAGTGTAGTGATAGGACAAGGGGTAATGGCTTTAAACTGAAAGAGGGGAGATTTAAGTTAAATCCAAGGAAGAAATTCTCCACTATCATGGTGGTGAGACACTGGAATCAGTTGCCCAGAGAAGCTGTGGATGGCCCATCCCTGGCAGGGTTCAAGACCAGGTCGGATGGGGCTTTGAGTAGCCTGGTATAGGGGGAGGTGTCCATGCCATGGTATGGGGGGGTTAGAACGAGATGATCTTTAAGGTCCCTTCCAGGACGAGCTATTCTATGATCTTGCTTTGGATGCTTTTAGTGAAATACATCCTTTTCCTGTCGACACCCAGATGTGTTTGATTTTGTAAGGCAATGAACACCTACGTTCAGTAGGGTTTTCAACCCCATGCAACATCTGCATTTCCAGTGGCATCTCGTTCTCTTTCATGTCTATTGTATAGCTTTATAGGTTGGAGGTAAATGGAATAGAGCAGGAATGAAAAGAAAAGATGGATTGTCAAGTGGGTTAGGGTACTGTAAAGCACCGTTTGAAAACCTAGATGCAGCTTCTCATTAATTAACACTGCAGTTGTATGGATGTGGTCATAATAAGTGCTGGAAGGGGCACTGTGCTGCAGGGAGAGCAGTCTGTGATTCTTCAAATAGCTTTCTGTGTAGCCTTGAACAAAAAGCTGTTTCCTCCTCCATGCCTTAATTTTTACATCTGATTAGAGTCATTATGATTAAGGCTGATGAAACATTTTTCAATTCAATGACTGCAGAAGTTGGTTCTGGCTAAAAGGACTAAAGGAAATATTCCACAGCTGTTCATCTGATGGGATCAAGCCAAGTTGTCCACTTCTATAGGACAAAAAAAGGATTTGTTTGAACTTTATCCTTTAATTTCATGTTATACTCATGCACAAATTACCCTGTGATATTATTCTATTGAATTACTGAATATAGGATATATACACTGTATGCATTAAAGCATTTTAATATCATGCCTTAACATTTTTCATTAATCCAGTGAACTACTTTTCTATTTGCTATTGAATTGTCTCAGCTTTCTCAGAGCTAAACGTGGCTTTTGCAAAATTTTTGGAAAGTTTCCTTTTACCCTTTACCTCCTGATTTTGAAACACCTTTGGAAGTATTGGGTCCCCCTTTGCTGATGTTTCTGCTGCTTGCAAGGTGGCTAGAGCCAAGGATGAGGTACTCTAGGCTGTGACAAAGTGCTGCCAATGACTGTCCATAAGGCAGAGAGTCGGTACCTCCCTGGCACTGCCTGCAACAGTAATGGCTCAGGATCGACCCCTCTACATGCCAACCACCACCCCATTTTCACGGCTCCTCCCATGCACCTTGGTGGTCTTAGTCCCACCTGGTGACTTCTGTGGGGTGACTTTGGTGGGCCCTGGCAGAGAGCAGAAACAGCCACAACATGCATTTTCCTTCTCTTTTCTTAGCATAATGAGTTCACAGCTGTGGCTAGATGGCCTGGAGCTGGAAGGCTGTGTCAGAGTATCACATACATCCCAGGGGAAAATGGTCTTTGAAGGATAGAAAAGGTGGGCTCAAGGGAATATGTATCTGTGATTAATCTGTTCAGCCACTGGGTGCCAATGTTGGCTCATATTTGATAATCAGAGAATTTTTTTTTTCTATGGGAAGAGGAATTTTTGAAATCTAAAAGAAGATGTAATTTTGGAATGGTGTGGAGCCTGAAAAATATCCCTGAGAATCTGTGACTTTTGATCTAAGAGGATCTGGAAATGGAGTGCCAGGAAGACCACTCTGAGGGGTGGGGATCCAGGGGAGCCCCTGGTTAACAAAAGGAAGAGTGGGACCCTTAATGAAATGGGCTTGCTGAGAATTATGAATCTGTGAGCCTGTGTCTTGTAGTGATTAATGATAAACCACTGTTTTAACTTTGGATCAAATAATGGGTTGCCTCTGAAAAGCTTCATTAATCACCGTTAGAAATAGGCCTGCCAAGTCAGGGTGGACATGAGCTGAACAGTTCAGCAAATTTTAGGATTGAGTGAACTCTAGGCAGGGGCTGGTTAAAAAGAAAGCAGGGGTCTAATCTGTGTTTCAATGAGTTGGGATTTATGACTGAAGAAAATCCTCTCATTGGCAGTTTCCTCTTCTGTCCCCTCCTCTGACACAAAATCTTTTTGCTAATTGTGATCTGGGCACAATGGACAGAAAAAAAGCCACAGCACTCAGGGCTGTATTCTTCTCCCAGGTATACAGATGTGGCTTGCATCTGAATCCCCAGAACTCATGTCTGAGGGCAGAGCCTGTCCATCCTCAGCTGCTGTGTTTTGCTTTGCAGCCTTTGGCTGAGGCTGGTGCTTTGCCTCCGTGTAGTTAAGTGCAGGGAACATTCACAAGAAACACATTTGCACTCTCTTGAAAAGAAACTGCTGAGAAGCTTTTGATGCGATGCAAGATTTTAAAGCCAGCTGGGATGTATTTTAATTGCTGCTCCAGGAAGCTAAGGGCTGGAATACCCAAGAAAGTGCAGCTGATGCTCCTTGCTTGGGAAGAAATCAGCTCTTTTTTGAAGATAAACATCCAAATATCAACTAAAAGGCACGTCATGTCCCCATGCTGTGTGCTTCTAACCATACTGGAGAGGGAAAGAGAAGGGCATGGAAATTAAAGCCAGAATAAATATTTTAGACAAAGTTGCTTTGCTGCCAAAACATGACTTTTGATCAAAAAAAATTTTCTTTGAAGGTGTAGTGGGAGCTATCTGAGTTATTTTGGGTAGAACTCCTCCTTTTACTCCTATCACAAAAGAAATGGAAAACCTCTTGCCCTGCCTTCATCTCCACCCCCAAAGTCTAAAATGCTTTAATTTTTTTTCTTAGTCACTCCAGCATTTACTCGTTTACTTCAACTATTATATACTAAAAGTTTCTCAAAGATCAAACTCATCAATTTTTTTCAGTTTGTCCTACTTGAAACATTCACCCAAAATGATCATTTACAGTTTTAGTTTCCTGAAATATATGAATACTTTTGTTCAGGATTGACCGAACTTCCTTGAAACAAACAAAAAAGTCATTTATTCGCACAGCTGGAGATAGAGAGGGAAAAACATCTGGATGTGAGAAGGGGGGAGAGAAAATGTGCATTGGAAGGGGAAAAAAAAAAAAAAAAGAGTAAAAGGACAAAAGGTTATAAGTAGAAAAAGGATTGATATGGGGGTTGGAGAGTGTGTCCAGGGATTATGTGAGGAGGGCTATAGAAAGTGGGCCTTGAAAGAGAAATGTAAATATGGTGATGGAAAGGAGGAGGGGGAGAACTGAGATGAAACAAGAGAAAAGATAGGGAAAAAATGAAAATGGATAAAATACAATAAACAAGTGGAAAGCAGAAGTAATGAAAAAAAAAATAATCTTACATGTGAATGAAACAACAGAGGGAATAAACATAAGAAAGAAACTTGTAGTCTAAGAAGAATAAAGCTAAGAAAATGGGTGAGAGTAAGAGATATGCTGGGAAAGACCTAGAAATAGAAAAAATCCTGGAGGAAGATATTGCAGAAAAGGAAATCAAGGTTCTTTTTTGAATCCTGACTGCTTCTCCCCCAGCTCCAGCCGCACTGAACACGCTGGCACAGCAACCCCTGGCCCCTGGGACTGCAGCCTCCCCGCTGCCGAAATCCACATGTGAGACACGCAGAGGCCAAGGGAGAGCTGGAAGTAACATGTCAGCACCTGGGTCTTGTGTTAATTCGGTGCATCAGCACCTCGGCTTCTACCAGCTCATTGTTTCCAGATGGTGCCTGAGCTCTGAGCTGGTATTTAAGGCATTTTAAGGTCGCCTTACATTACGTTTCCTTAGGGGCAGGAATGAACCCACCTTTTGTGCCCGCAGAGCTCAGTGACAAACTCGCTGGCATGTTGCAGCACTGCCAACTGATTTGCTAAGTTGAGATGGCCATTGAGCAAAATGATCTGGTTTTTATTGACTCACCAGCATCTTGTCCCGTGGGGCATGGGGAAGGAAGGAAGGAAGGGCACTGGATTGTGTTGGGCTTCCCTGCCCTTACAGAAGGGAGATACAGATACATCCATCATCTCAGGGGATCTCCCAGGTGTGACTCCTTGAGAATTTGTGAAGATGGCTGTGATGCTGAAACATTACAGCAAAGTGCTTTAAAAAAATGAGAAAAGGATATCCATTAGCCTAATTTTAACTTCACAGAATCCCAGCATGGTAGGAGTTGGAAAGGATCTCTGGAGATCGTCTGGTGCCACCCTCCTGCTCCAGCAGGGTCACCCAGAGCAGGGGGCCCAGCCAGACAGGTTTGGAATCTCTCCAGAGAAGGAGACTCCACAACCTCTCTGGGCAGCCTGGTCCAGGCTCTGACACCCTCACAGCAAAGAATTTTTTCCTCCTGTTCAGATGGAACCTCCTGGGTTCCAATTTGTGCCCATTGCCCTGTCACTGGGCATCGCTGAAAAGACTCTGGCCCCATCCCCTTGACCCTCACCCTTTAGATATTGATAAGCATTGATCAGATCCTCTTTCAGTCTTCTCCAGGCTAAACAGCCCCAGGGCTCTCAGCCTTTTCTCCGCACAGAGATGCTCCAGCCCCCTCGTTATCCTTGTAGCCTCTGCTGCACTCTCTCCAGTAGCTCCTTGTCTCTCTTGAACTGGGCAGCTCAGTTCACTGAAAGATTGCTTTTGAACCACCAATAAGGGCTGCTCTGTGTGTGTGTGTGTGTGTGTGTGTGTGTGTGTGTGCAGGTTCCCCTCACCTCATCCCTCTCCTGTGTAGGCTACTTCTTAGCTTGCAGCTCCATGTGCCTCCACAGCTCTTCCCTCAGCAGCTCAGATGGTTAACTAGCACTATGTTACCAGCAGTCGTGGTGTTAATGGGCTATTGGCCACTGCTCGCCGGGAAACTGGATGGCCAACAAACACGGAAAGTTCCCAATTCACCCTTTTTTATTGCTGGCACAGCACCTGCTCAGCCAGTGCTGCCTGGCACGGTAGCCACACCTTGAGGACACAGCTCTGTGGCTCAGCATTGCCTGTACACGTGTTTGGAAGAGGTTGTCTCCCCGACACCCCACAAGCTTATGGAAGGCAGGGGGAAGATTTCCTTCCCCTCCCCCTCATCCCTTTATTTTCACAGGCTTTGCTCATGAACTGATTGGGAATACTCGGTGGGATTATATTCTCTGTAAGTAGTTTCTTCTTCTTCCTGCTGCCTCTGTGCAGCCAGGAATGTGGGATTTATAAAGCCAGAAAAAGACTATTCAGAAGAAGCCTGTCTCTTTAGCACCAGCAGTTAAGATACTCAGCCAGGCTGAAGCCAATCTCGCTCCTGTCCCCTTGGCATTTATGCAGTCTACATTAGATAATGAAGTAAAATCAGACATGACCTGAAGACCACCTACTCAGCTGCCACCCACCCTCCCCATCCATCCATCCATTACTGCAGTATCAGCCTGAGCTTTCTTCTTGTTCCCAGCTGGCCCTGCCACACAGGACCTGGCAGCGGGAACGGGAGCGATGCCATGGCCCTGTGCCCCAGCCCAGGCCGTGCTTTGCTCACAGAGGTCCCACACTCTGGCAGAACCTTCCCCAAGCACTGCATTTCTCCCCTGGCACATGACCTGGTTGCACCTAATCACAGTTCTGGAGTCTCCATCTCTGGAGAGATTCCCAACCCGGCTGGACACTGCGCTGCTGGGCCCCCTGCTCTGGGTGACCCTGCTGGATGGAGCGGGGGGGGGCCACCAGATCATCTCCAGAGGGCCCTTCCAAGCTCCATCATTCTGCAATTCTGTGAAAGACTCAGATTTTCTTAATTTGGCAGGTTCTGATAGGTCTACCATGAAACAAAGGTCTAAAGGTCCCCTCCAACCACTGCCATTCTGGGATTTTGTGATGCTATAATTCACAGCCTTGCCATAAAACCTTGTAGACACACACAAAAAAAACCCTGAGAAAACTTCAGAAGTTACCAGGTGTCCACCTTTGAGTGCTCAACCAGCGCATTACTAGTCCTGCAGCTGAGAGTATGTGTGAGATCCTGGTCAGCCACTGGAACAGGCTCCCCAGGGCAGTGATCACGGCACCGAGCCTGTCAGAGCCCAAGAAGCTCCTGGATGACACTTCTAGCGATATGGTTTAGCGTTAGGCAGTCCTGTGAGGAACAGGCTGTTGGACTGGGTGATCCTGAGTTCTTTCCACCTGGAGCTAGCCTGTGATGCTCCTCTGCTGGGAGTCGTCCTGCTTTGCCAGCGAAGCAGCCCTCCGGAAAGCATCAGGGAGACAGGCTGCAAAGAGCGAACGACGACTCTTTTGTTAGAAGCAGCTCCGGCAGAGGCAGAGGCAGCGGCTTTCCCCGTTTTTTGCGGCGGGTTTCTCTCCTTTAGGTGGCAGCAAGTGTTTACAGCTCCCCGCGCACCTCCTGCGCTCCCAGCCCTGCCGCCCAGCAGCCCCTGCCTGGGCTCGACCGGCAGCGCCGGGTTCATTTTCCGCAACACCCTGCACAAGCAATTAAAATGTTAATGTTGCGAGGGAGATGCCTCCGTCGGAGTAAACTCGTTCGAGAGGCAGTTGCGCTGGGCGGAAGGGGAACAGTCCATCCATCGGTTTTGAACAAGGTCGTATCTCACCAGGCTTGCCACCTGGATGATTTTTGTTCGCGCGGAGCAGCCGCCGAGTCCTTGGTTTCGCAGCGAGTTTGAAATCCCCTTAATGAAGCAGAAACCCGAGGTGTGGGGGCGGAGGGCCGGTTTCCCTCCCAAGACGTTGCTTTGTTACAGAAATGTGCTTCCTCACCTGTTTATCTCTGGCCACCTGCCCACCTCCCTGCTTCTCTAACCTTATTCCGCTAGCGCAGCAGTAACTGATGCGGAGCTCTCAGACCCGGCAGCTGCCAACCAAATTCACACCTTGCAGTGGGATTGTTAGTGCCTGCCTTTGGGAGGGTGGGAATGCCTCGAAGTGGAATTCTGTTTAAAAAACAAACGAACAAACATACCAAAAAAAAAAAAAGGAACAAATTCAGCAGTTTATAGAGTCTTTAAGTGACATTTGCATGGGCATAGGGTCATTCTGCATCGCACTTCGTTTAGAGGAGGAAGGACTATAAGAGATAGAAAGCTGTCCACTTCCTAACAGCAGTTCCTGCTGATGCAGGCTGCCTTGCACGCAGAAGAAGCCCATTAGGACAAGAGTGTGCTGGTATTTCATTACGAGCAGGAGGCACCAGGGACAGAGAAGCAGAAGCACCTAAAGTCTGATTTCATTTGCAGATTCCCCGTGGTCTCTGCCCAGGGCTCATAGTCTTTCCTCCCAGAGCCAAAGGTCTCCTTTCATGAATGTGGGCATGCTGGAAAAGGTGAATGAGCTTTTGTCATCCTATCTAAAATAGGTTATGCTATTTCCAGTGATACAGGCTATGAGTCTCTAACCCAAATGCTAGGGTATTTGCATGCTTAATTCACATGTCTAATTGCCGTAATTGCACATGCTCATTAGGCAATTTTGTGTGCAAATGCTGAGTTAGGCACATAACTAAGCATAGTGTTTGCCGTGCGGTTTGGTTCAACACTCATGGAAAATTTGTGAACAAATTAGACACGGGATTGAACGCACATTTTCCGCACCGGGCAGGGCCTGGCACCGGGCAGACTGCAGTCGAAAGGGATGAGCAGAAAACACTGCCCTTGTGAATCCCCGGTGCAAGGCTGAGTCCTCCACCCAGAAGAAAAAAATCAGACGTAAGATGTCCTTCGCATTACCCAAAAATTCACCCCCTCCTTTCAGGCTGAGCTGGGATTCCTGGGAAGCAAAACAAATTTAACATTCATCTGGAAAAATAGGGGGAAAAAAAAAAAAAAAGACGACCGACAGCAATCATGAAGCTTTAATTTTATGATCTGATTGCTAAGGACGAGTAGATACAGAGCCTCTCTGTCAGAAGGGAGACAAAGCCAGCCTGTTTCTGCCTATATTCCCATAGAAGACACAACAGTGAGTAACCCAAGTAGCTCAGCGTTGGCAATAAAAGGCACTAGCACAGCTTTAAACCGGCACAGATGACTTGAGTTAGAGCCCACCTGTGGAAGCCTGACCACAAGAAAGCCCAACTTTCAGGGTCTAATGTTCGTAATTTCTCTCCCTTGTGGAAGATATACGGTCTTTTAATAAAAAGTGCAGAGGGAAATACCCCAAAAGTAAGAACTGAAGGCACAGAAAGATTGAGTTATGGTTTGTTCAATCCCTCAGTTTTACCCTTCCCAAGCCAGTCTGCAAACTCTCTTGCTCGGAATTTATGACAAGCAGGACTAAAGGGACTGTCTGTAGATTAACACTGACATTTCCTTTGTGCATTAATCCTTTGAATCTCATTTACCACACATTTCTGCTGAATGACATAAAAATGATGATTTTTTTTTTTATTATTTTTTTTTTATTACTGAGTACATGATGATGAGGCACATTTCGCCACCATTCAGGAAAATAATGAATGAGAGTCAAAGGTGTCTTTGTACCTTTGCCTGTACAGTGACAATGTGAGCTCCCCATGAGGGACCCCCCCCCTTTTGGAGGACAACAAGGTGCAGCTCCATCCTGCAAACTCCCCTGAGACAGAAGTGCAGGACACCACAAGGCCAGGGACAGTACCTTGGCTGTAACACCACAGCAGCCCTTGAGATAGAAATGCTCATAACTCGGACACCCTCAACATTGCATGGATGCAGTCCTCCCTGTCCAGGAAAGAGGCTGCAGGTCTTGGTGTATGTCACCAAACACAGCTCCTTGCCCAAAGTATTTTGGTAGAAAGCACATTTTCTAGCTCTAGGTACACACCATAGCACCTACCCACCCACCATGAGACTCCCCTGACACCAACAGCATACAATCACAGAATCCTTTAGGTTGGAAAAGACCTTTAAGATCATCAAGCCCAACTGTTAGCCTGGCACCACTAACCCATGTCCCTCAGCACCACAGCTCCAGGGCTTGGAAACCCCTCCAGGGATCACAGGGACTCCACCACTGCCCTGGGCAGC
>WTSP01004549.1:16570-26747 GCA_025331215.1 Actenoides lindsayi | reverse complement strand
GCTGAACGCGACCGGACTGGGATCCGAGCTGTGATAAGTTCAGCCAGACTGAACACGACCGGACTAATAGTGCCAAAGTGGACATCACTCAGAATCTAAACCTAGCCTCCCCCAGCCCCTCTGATATCTGAGCACCAGCTGGAACGCAAGGGGGTTTATTTTCTGCCAAATTACTTTAACCCTTCACGCAACACCTGTGTAATCAGGAAGCTGTATTTTTGTATTAATTTCAGGCTTTTGAGGGAGAGTGGGAGAAGACAAAATTCAGGGTGAAGCATGTGACAGATGGGTTTCTTGTTAGAGGGTTCCTTCTTGGTCCTTTTAGTGATCCTCTGAGTAAATGATCAGATACAAGTTGGTACTGGAGAGAGTATTAGGTATGCTGAATATGTGATGCATGTTTGCTGCTTTTAAGTGTTCTTTGCAGTGAGCTTCCAAAAGTGGAAAAATGCTTTTATTACTAAAAATAGTTCAAATATATACTTCATAAGTTAAGTGTACTTAAACTTGTTTTGAAAGTGTAGAATGTTAAGTGTAAAAGTCAACACCTGATTAAAAAAAGTAACTGGAAAAAATCCTGCCTTCTCCTTCTCAGTGATTTTTGTGTGTGTATATATCTATATATTTTAACACACATAGTCTTACTATTCTCCTAATTGTGGTGGAAATATGGTTATCTTTTTAAAACAAACCCAAATTAACACATTTTGTTTATCCTTTTATGTGAGAATAACAGCAGGAGAACTTGCTTGAGTAATGTGAAACTTTCAGAGCAGTGCTACCTTGTAGTGGAGTTAGAGACAGTTGGGGAGTAATGCTGTAGAATCCCAGTACTTGGAGGTGCAGGACTGTAGCTGTACAGCCAGGAAAGCAGCAGCTGGAATTCTAGGTTATGTAGGTTAAGGGGATTGCAGTAAAGGTACTGGTGGATGCAGCTGAAGGTAGACAGGCCCATTCTCTCCTGCTTCTTTGCTCAGGGATTAGCTCATCAAATGTTAATAACTTTGTCCTGTATGGGATCACATAAAAACCCCCTCTTTGCAGTGTATATTTAGGCATGAAGATGAGAAGAAATAACCATAAACCTTACATGTTCTTGAGAATATGTGTTTGTCACAATTATTTAGTTAGGTGTTTACAAGTGACTCTGTATGAATTTGTGTTGGTCTCTCTGGGGTGGTTGAACAGGACAAAATAAGTATTTGGGTCAGGAAAAATGTTAGTTCTGCCATCCAGTAGTCTTTCTTAATATAGTAAGAGCTAATGATGGTGTTAGAACATGACCTTTAAAGATGTCTCTGGGTATTTTTTTAATGACTGTAGGTTTACGAGGAACAAATACCAAGCCAACATAAGATCCATTAGATTTTGGGCTCCTACCAATAGATGAAGTAGTCAATTCTTGTACACTGTAGAGTGTACATTTTGGTTCTTCGTATTCTGCTGTGTATTAACTTTTTACCTATAAAAATTGTGGCAACTTCTAAAATACTGTGGCTTCATAAGGGAACTGTGCTGAATGTTTGCATTTGTAATTGTGGGAGTGCGGAGATGAGAACTTGACAGTTAGTAGCTGAGATGGTTACATGCAATGTTCCAGCTGCATTACAACAGGTAAGTATTTGCATAAAGAAGAAAAGAGAGGACAGCATATCAGGCTAAATGTATACACTGATGCCCTCTACACTTTCATTTTTATGCCAGCCACATTTAGAGGATACTTTAGCAAAAACACCCAAAACAAACAAACAAACCAGATTTTAAGTATAAAATCTGAAAGTCAGCTGGCCAGGTTCAAAAGTTAGCACATGAACTGACATTAACTGAGGCACCTCTGTTTGTGTCTGTCCCTCTTTAAGCCAAAGTAACATTCCTGTTTTTGCACACATGGAAATAAGATTTACATACAATAAGAATTGTTTTCATAATCATTGCAAGTCTTTGCTTATAAAAGCCTTAGCCACTCTTAGATTGAGTGTACTAATGCATATGACACATTAGTAGAAGTTAATTTATAACCAGACTTGAGACAGAGGTTGCAACCAAAGCTTCAACACTGAAGCACCTAGTGACTGATTTTTATCCTGTCTTTGGTGTAAATACAGTGCTTGATTTTTGATACTATTGCCACTCTTACTTCCCATACAACCAGATTCTTCCTTTCTTTTTTTCTTATTTTATTTTTAATTTCTTCTTGTTATTATTATTATTTTTGTCCTATTATACAATAGGACAGCAAGAGCTGTTGCTCCTCGGCAGTCTACTTTACTAGAACTTGCTTTAGTTCCTCCTTTCCACTCCTCTATGGCAAGCGGACCTTCTGCTGCTTTATTCTCATCAAGAGAAGAAAGTGGGGTGAGGAAACTCCTTTTGATTCAGCACACAATTTCCTGTCTGAGCTTGCAATGTCCCAGGCGATGTCTGCTGCAGTCTCCACTCTTCTGCTGTCTCCCAGCGGTGCAGTTGCATTTTCATTCTCCCGTTTATTTACAGCTTGGTGGAGGCATTCCCAAACTAGAAAGGTAAAGAGTACAGCAGTAGCTTTGGTAAAATTTCCATCTGTATACTAGATACACAACGTTCAGATTTTACAAATACGCATTCACGTTGAAACTTCAGGCGAAGCTTGGGTGGGTAAGACAGGCTTCCTAAATCCATTAAGGTTAGCTTACAGTATTCTGTGATTCAAACTAATTCCTGAATGGCTTAAAAGATAAGCAGTGATCCCATCAGTTAACGCTTTATATTTAAAAACAGTTTGATGTGGATTTATTGGAAAACCTTTATTAAATTTGAGTGTGGGTGTTGATGGGTAACCTAAGCACATACCACACTTCAATATTATGATAAACCTTTTTTTTTTCTTTCTCCTTTAGCAGAAGATAACAGATTCTCCATAACTTGTTACAAGCACCTGTAATCCTCCTGAATTTCTGTTACTTCTTAACAGGGAATTTCACATGTACTTAAGTCAAATAATACTATTGGTTTCCTCATAATTATCTACAGCATAAATCCTCTCTATTCATATGTTCCTTCATTTCCTGCTTCCCTGAAGGATAAATAATCTTCTCATGAGGCTGTTATAAACAAGTAAGAATAGGCAAAGGACCAGAAAGCCCTTGTGTATATCACAGTAGCTATAAATTGTTTAACCTGATATGCTGTGACTATTGAGTTACGTTACACTCAATGCCCACAGAAATGACTCAATCTAGAATTTCTGTTCTTGAAGGAAAAGCCAAAGTTCCTTGCTATGGCAGCAGCATTGCTCATTTTCCCGAGTTGTTGTATCACATGGGGAGGAAAAAGTAACTTTATCATAATCTTTTTTTTTTTTTTTATGTAGGGATCAAATACTGCTCTGATCAAATGCTTGCTCTTTGCTAGGAAGTCTGTGTCTCAGAAGACAGACAACATTATTCAAAGAAGTTGTTGATATGATCCCTGTGACCATATGTTCCAAGACTGCTGGGTACAGACAAAATGAGTAATGTTCACAAGTAATTCCTGCTTCTTTGGCTTACTGCGTCCCTTCCACTGCCAGTTTCTTTGTGGGCTGTGTTTAGGTTGGTTGAAATTTGTGGGGGTTTTCTTACTCCTTAAAAAGCAACCCAAACAATGCCAGTCCATGCCCTCACTTCCTCAAAGTCTACCTTAAGTAAACCATTTTGTTCTCAAGGAGCCGCCCAGCATGCAGTAAAGCTCTTCAGTACAGGGTTTCTCTCAACTTTTGCAACTGCTAGGGATCTTCTGCTTTGATTTTAAGTATGTCAGTTCTCTCCCAGTAAGTACATTCTACCAGTTATATCCTCTCCTTGAATGGCACCAGAGTAAAATTCAGATGGATTTGTGACACTTATTTCAGTGTTTACAGTACCCACAAGTGCAAGAGGTGTTCTACAAAACCAGCGATGTGTTCAGTTGAGAGTCTTCCCAGAACTATCTCTGCACGTAACAGGAAGAAAGGTGTATAGAAGCTGAGCCTGTCACTTGGACAGGTGCACACTGTGAAATCAGAAGCAAGTAAGCAGGAATGGGGAACAAAAAAGTGCAGAAGCACTGAAGTGTTTTCTCAAATCAGTTTCTAAAAGCACTTTCTGCTTCGTTTTTTAGAATGATTTCAAAAGAACTCTCTCAGTGGCAAGTCAGCTGGTCATTGCTCACCTTGAAAGAAAAAACTATGTTTCAGCAAAAGATTAATCCCAGCTTCAAAGCATATAATTGTAGTTAAGAGCTGTGCGTCTATAAAAGAGTAAAAAGAAATCAAGACCTCACTTCAGTGAGAGTGAATATGAACCTTGTCACAATAAAAAAAATGTCTCTCTTTAGGAAGTGAGGTATAAAAAGAGGAGGCCTATTCTCACTACTCTTAATTGACCAAACTCTGTAGTTTTATAACAGCTTTCACTCAGTCTGAGCAGCTTCAGAATGTGTCTGAATGAAGAGATCAGCTACTTGCGCTTGGGAGAGCCCGGAACAAGAAAGCAAGATGAACAGCAATTTGATGCACATCGAGTATTGCTATCTAGCCAAACTGGCTTTGTTCTGCTGCTACGCTGAAAGCAAAGAGCTCAAATCCGCTGCTTCTAGCTAAGCGTAAAATTGAGAGAAAGTTTGCAGTTGCTATGTCAAGAATTGTTTTGACATAGTTTTGCCAGATTAACTGTTCCCAGAAGGTTTCAAAAGCACTTCACGATAATATTATACCAAAAAAAGCAATAGCCAAGTTCCCTAAAAACTCAAAGCTCAGAAGTCAAACAATTGTGCTTTTGAAAAGCAAGCAGCAGAGATACAGGGCTGAATCTGGTACTGACGGGCGTTCTTGGCAGAAAAGCAACAGGGGTGCAAGCAGTCATGGAGCATCTAAACCATCCATTTACTGCTCTAGAAGCTGTTCTGTGTTGTTTTTTTAATTAAGTCCCAGAAGGTGATCCAGTGACTATTCAAGTGACTAGTTTAGCAAGTGATCTCAGTCTCTTTTCCTAGGAAAAAACACTTGTGAATTTTCTTCCAAGCCAACCGATTTTCTTGCTGTAGGTGCGGTGAACAGAATGTGCTGTCACCGACGAGCAATCCTGCCCCATAGCAGTACAATAGCAACCGCTAGGATGAATGGCTTCTTGTCTAATAAAGTATTTCTGACACTTTTTATAGGCACCAAATACATGTACAGAAAGTTCCATGGGTGTATCAAAGGATTTTTGAAATTATTCCAAAGCACTTTTAATCTACCAGCATTTTACTAAAGGAAGCTTAGGAGGCACAGCTTTTGAAATAAGCTTTCTTATCAAGCACAACACAAAATATATTTGTCACTCCACTATCTGAATCCTGTTATTATGAAATACAATGTTCAAGAAAGACCATTAAACTATTCATTACCAAGATTTGCAAGTGAAAAGATAAATGAAATGCACGGCAAGTCTGCAGATGACCCAAAAAATAAAATGGATGTAGCAGCAGCGTATATGCTTAGCCCAAGGATTCAAATACACAAAGAAGTAGAATTCCTTTATTTATTTTCCCCCATTACGCTACTGACATTTGGTGCAGCCCTATATGGTGTCTTCATATTGTCAAATATGATTTCCTTCTTTTCTTTATGCAAATACCTGTTCTAGTGCAACTGAGACACTGCGTGTAGCTTGTTGGGTCTTCCTGCAGGTACCTGCACTTCATAAGCAGAAACTTTGTATTGGTTTCTATTGCTACACATATTTTATAGAGATGTGCCAGACTGCCCAGAATCCTTCAAGTGGAAGATTCTTAGTGCACCTTTTCGGGGCCTTGAGGCCATATAGCCATCGAGTTTTGTACCTGCTGGTGTGAGTTATGATTGGTGGCTGGTTTTTTTTTTTCTTTCCCTCCCTCCTTTTTTTTTTTTTTTTAAGCTGTGCCCTGCAGAGCCTTCTGTTGGTTAATGATTACACAATGCCACACACATTGCTGAATTAAGTACTAAAAGCAGTGATTAGGATTTCTGAATAAAAATGGAAGCTTCCAACCAAAATAAAAGCTTTTAAATCATTGTCATAAGGGCAGAGTTTAGCCCGTCTCTTAACCTTTGTAAAGATCTTGATTAGTTAAATATCTCTTAGAAAACAACAGCTGCAGATTGAGGATACCAGCACTTCATAAGAGCAGTATTGCAGTGCTTGGTTGTTGTGAAATTTATGAATGGAATTCTGACTTGGCTCTTTCAGAAGACTAGTTTGTAAAAGTTTTAACTAGCAAAGGGTTGCTCGAGCGGTTTTAATTGAGGGATTTAAAAGCTGTAGAGCATCCCAAAGAGAGGCAGTTTGTTCATCTGTACGAACAGCAAACTATACTGTCACAAGACATTTTTCTAAGATGCTCTAAGGAAAACCTGTCTCGCATGATCACTGGATAGCAAAATGAGAAACAGATCCTGGCTGTATGAAGTGTTGTATAAAGAACTCAACAGTTACGTAGTCTAACTGTTATCTTGCACTGTTTTAGTGACGATAACTTGTTGGGTGCAGGCTTGATGGAAAATGTTTGGACTCTAGTAGTAGCTCTGGAAAATGCCAAAACTTACTCTGTTTGCCTCTGTGCTGGTTAATGTAAAAACTGCCTCTTCTAATAGGCTTTCTGAAATAGTTTCTACAGTAGTCTAAGCTGATCTGACTGCTGACTGTCCCAGTGCCACCCTTGCCCTTTTGTCTCCCAACTAGCAATTTTGTTGGCTTAGACTGGTGTGCAACTGCAGCTTTTAGAAGATAATTTTTCTCTGATTAAGCTCTTATCAATACCAATAATTGTCTGAAAGACACTTTTCAAAGCAGTCATAATAGTTTGAACTACAAATAAAAAGACCAAACCCTGTGTTAGTTGAATTGTTTTTCTCAACTCTTTTATATCTTCAGTTACAAAACTGTTGAAATTAAGACGAAGTTAATTTCTAGTTATTGTGTTTTCAACTTCTGAATGAATTGGCCTTTTGGTAAAGGCTTCACTGAAGTCATCTGGAAAAATGCAGGTTTTCTTGAACAGTCCATTTGCTTTTGGAATATCACACTGTTCTGCCAATCAAGCAAAAATGAGGAAGCTATTTCAATTTCTCTCTGCATCCATTTTTAGTCAGACCAAACTGCTGCTTAGGGTCTTGCTCTTCCTCTTGCACAGAGACATGGTGTGGAGGTGCCCCTTTCCCTCATCCCTTGAGGACCAGACAATGGCATTTGTGAGGGAGAGTGTCCAATATGACATAAGGTGCCTCTGCCCTGTTTTCCCCTTCCTCACAGCACTATGATGAAAGAATGAGTGCTGTCTGCTGTTAATAAGTACCAACTTGGATGACCCTCTGGCTTTATTTAGCATGAGTAGTTGTCTGACTTGTTTTCCTAGTATTGCTCATTTCTGGATGGTTGGTCTGCTGGGGAAAAATAGTAGAGTAATTGGGGAAAAACCAGGCAGCTTCCTGGTTGGGAAGAGGGCTGCCAGCCTTCCAGTCTGACAGCAGTGTGCTGTCAACCTGATAACGTCCCAGCTTCCTTGTGGCAGCCTGCTGTAAGATGTTCACATGCTCCTTGGTCTCACTTTGTAGTGCCCCAGGGGATGTTTACCTGACTGTTCAGGTTATAGGTTAAGCCTCAGTTTAGTAATTTAAATAATGCATATTTAAGCAACTTGTGAAGGGAAGAGTTGCAAAGAGAACAGGAGTTTTCCATGTGGTATCATATAGACCAAATGCAAATGTGCAATGATATTAACGAAACTATCTGTGTTGCTAACTTCTTTGGTAAACCACATGGATTACAGTAATAATTTCAAGTTCTTGAAAGCGCGGTGAATTCTCCTTGGAGTGCCAAAAACATTACTATAAAGCAAACATTTTGTGAACTACTTTTTTACTCATTTTCTTAGTAACGCCAGGTATACCATTGGATATAGATCTTAAAAGTCCTAAATGAGCGTAGTTCATCAGCTAATGTGACTTGGGTATATTTCCACAATTTCCCAGGTACCTTTTTACATTTAATTACAAAATCGAATATGTTAACTGATGGTTAAATTGTCAAATGGGAACATTGCTCGCTCTCTACACTGAAGAGCAGAGGTTGTAGGAGTGAATTGTATTCTGTGGCTGTAGACACAAGTTGTGCCCGACTTTTTGTACTTCGGGTTTTGTCCCTTGAAACTCCCTTGGTTCATATACTCATATGGGAAGTTATTCCTGTCCTGCTTGTATGCAAATTTATTTACAAGCATTTAAAAAACAGTTATCCTGGAATGAAGTTTTACTGTGTCTTTTGCAGGTGTTGAAGTCTAGGTGAATTTTAGAAAATGGTCATATCATCTTAGTTTAAAAGCAAGAAAGTTAAGAGAAGGTCAAGTTTCTGTTTGTTACTCTTAGAAAATGAGGATTGCTAGTAGCAGTTGGAGCTGTCACCTGAGGTTGTAGCCCGTGTGCAAAGGTGGGTTTTGCAGCACCCCACACACTGCCTGAGCAGCGTGCAGTGGAGTGGAAATGGCTGTTCCATTTAGAAGTTATTCAGCAGATGGTCATTTCGTTTTATGTGTGGAAAACTGTGATCTGCTTTTAATTTTATTTTTGTTGTGGGAGTGAAAGTTTTGAGTGGAACAAGAACATGGAGAAGTAATACTTAAATATAATGTTAAGATTAATCAATGCACTTTACAGCTCATGGCCAGCTCAAGTGATCTGGAACATTTTATTAATAGATAAGTTTGAAAGTTTTTTGTTCTTTTTTTTTTTTAATGAAATGTAGGCTTACTGTGAGTTCTGCGTTTAATGCAATCATCTTTAGTCATTTAATTCTTTGAACGTTGCCATGGTTACTGCAGTAGGCTAAACTGAGCTCGGATAAGGAAAAAGTGATTTTTATATCAATAAATGTAGTGAACTGTGGTGAAAATCTGTCTGCTGTTTCTGTGTGCAAGATTTCAGTTAGTCTGAATATGAACATGGCTGAGAACGACCTTTTAAGGTAAAGGAATAGTGTGATGCAGTTGCATTAGTATATGTTACGATTGTGTGCCTTATTGCCATCAGCTGTCAGTATTTATACAAGCAGTGGGATATTAAAGTAAACTAAAACTGGGAGGAGGAAATAGGAAGTGGTATTTTTAACTACTGATGGACTGGAAAGACTACGTTTGAAATGGAGAAGCTCTATCACTTAAGTCTTCTAATTGAAGAAGTAAACAAATCACTAGGAAATAATTCTTTGATACAGGAGTTAAAGTTCCATGGTTTGTGTTGATATTAAAAACATATATATAGAGAGAGATGATGTGCTGCTGTCTTAAATCGTATGTGTGTTTGTACACATAAATATTAGTTTGATATGCGTTAGCTGTAAACATTTTATCAGAGTGATTTTTAAAAAACCTGTGCCTTTTGGCTGCTCCGAAAATCAGGGACTTAATGTCTTTAACAAGCTAGGAAAGAGCTGATTCCTTCCTAGCTTGTGGTGCTCTGGCTGTTTGTAGGTGGTTGAAAGACTAACGCTAGAGGACTGACTACGAAAATTGCGGTATCTTAAACTTCCTCTTGGGGAGGCAAATTACTTTTGGTTTGTGTTCTTAAGTCAGATTATAAGTGTGATTTCTTTGTTAGTATAAGAGACTGTCAAAATTGTGTGTCAGTGACAAGCTGGGAGTACGGAACTGCCTTGCCTCTGCCTCCAGCTACTTGCAGTTTCTCTTCTACCTGTTAAATGTGTTGCTTATCTTCAGCAGCTACTGTCAGCAGTGGAGCTTATGTGCCATAAGGAGCTCTGGGAACGGCTCTTGAGGTGTCTGAGAAGAGTGCTGTGTGGTAGCTTGCTTTAGTATTCTGTGTTTTGCCCAGAGGAGTTTGAGTGACAAATGCAATATAAATGTAGAGATGGAGTAGATTATCCAGTTCCAGGTTCTGGGAGAGATTGACAGTACTTAAATGAGAACGGGGGGGGGGGGGGGAGAAGTTTGTAGTACAAGTGACTGCTGATGCAGTGCAAAACTCACTAGCCGAGGTTGTCAAGTGGGCGTTCTTGATTTTGCGGCACTGGACGCACAGGGGATCACTCCTCCGGATGTGCGTGCCGATACAAACTGGGTACACAGGTTAGATGCAGGCTAAACATACAGATTCATTCTATTTCTTAGAAAGGGCAGTCTTATACTAATGAGTTCCTAGAATTCATTT
>WTSP01004548.1:0-14298 GCA_025331215.1 Actenoides lindsayi | reverse complement strand
TGGCCAGAGAAGGGCCAGGAGGATGCTCAGAGGGCTGGAGCACCTCTGCTATGGGGACAGGCTGAGAGAGTTGGGGTTGTTCAGACTAGAACAGGCTCCGGGGAGACCTTTTTGTGGCCTTCCAGTATCTGAAGGGGACCTACAAGAAAGCTGGGGAGGGATGTTTTAGGATGCTGGGTAGAGGTAGGACTAGAGGGAATGGATCAAAACTAGAGGTGGGTCGATTCAGATTAGACATTAGGAAGAAATTCTTCCCCAGGAGGGTGGTGAGACACTGAAACAGGTTGCCCAGAGAGGTGGTGGAAGCCCCATCCTTGGAAGTTTTTAGGAGCAGAGGCTCTGAGCAACCTGCTCTAGTGGGAGGTGTCCCTGCCCATGGCAGGGGGGTTGGAACTGGATGATTTTTAAGGTCCCTTCCAACCCTGACAAGTCTGTGATTCTATGAACTGGGATATAAAAGGTGTGTGATTTAGTCCTTAACGACTGCATAGAGCCTGGGCTGCATTACTGCTCCTTCTGACAGGTGCTTTAAGTCAGCATTTGTTTTTTATTTACATCCCCTCCATAATGATGAAGCCGTAGGAACAACGCTCGCCTGCTGACACGGACATCACCTCCTCCCCTCTAACGAGGGCCAGAACTTCAGCTGTCTTCTGAGAGTCTTAAATACAGAGTCAAAAAGGCACCGAGTGATCCGCAGCTGGGCTTCACGGCACCAGTGGTCACCATTTGATGTTGAAGCCCGTGCTGGTTTTCTCCACGGCGTGGTACCGCGTGTGCAGAGCCCTGGCGGCCTTCTCCGACCCGGCACCGCCCAGCCACCGCGCGTACAGGTCGCTCACAGCCTGGTTCTTCTCGGGCACTTCCCTCTGGAGAGACTCGTACAGCCTCTCGACCTGCTGAAGCTGGTCCTTGCTGGATTCCCCAGCTGGTTTGATCTGGCCCCCTCCGTTTAAACAGCCTGCGGTGGGACCGAGAGAAAGGGCACCCAGTTTAAAAAGCGTTTCAGCTTTTCTCAGGGAAAAAAACCCAACTGCACTTGATTTACTCTGCACCTGCAAATGGTTATGGCAATGAAAGCACCAGCATAAGGGTGGTTTACTCCCCAGTTAACTAACACTACCAGGGTGGGCTGCAGACCCGGAGAGGAGATTGTTGGCCTGGTGTGCTCCAGGGAGACAGGGGAAGAAGCAACAGGGAGTTTGGTGCTCATCCTGTGCCTCCAGAAGAGGGGCCAGAACACATACTTAGCTGGGAACCACCTCAGAGCCTTCACTGAAGGTAAGCTAAAGGTGCCTGGGCTGTGTGCTGGGTTTACTGGGGGGGTGGAGATGAGCTGTGAGTTGAGCTCTGTGGTTGCCCAAAGTGGTATCTTGGTGCTGTGAGTTGTGCAGACCCTCGGGGAGAGAGCCCAGAGCAGCAGCTCTGTGTCTCTTCAGGCTGGGGGAAGCAGCCCGTGCTCTCTGGTAGCAGGCTCAGAGAACAAGGCTTGCACAAAGGCATAAAATAGGTCAAAAGAGTCATGCTCTAGTTTTGTGTAATTAGAGTGGAAGAATCTCCTCCTGTGCCACTCAGAAGACCAGGAGGGCCTCCTTAAAAGCACTCATTATGCAAATGTTGTGCAATGGAATTTAACCATCGTTCCTTAAACCCTGAGGAGTCACCAGCTTCTTAGCAGGAAAACCCAACACACAAATGCCTCTGAAATTCTGATGCCGTGGCTATCACGTCTCGAGTTTGAAGGCTTTGCCACCACGTTTGGGACGCGAGGAACTGTCTGTTGCTCCTGTGTTTGATAGTTTTGTGGGGCTATGAACCCCCCGAGCAGCCTTACCTGAGGGGCAGGCCATGACTTCGACGTAGTGATAGGGACACTTCCCTCGTTTCAGCTTTTGCACCAAGTTCTGGATGTTTCGAAACCCGTACGCCAAGGCGAAGTGGAGCAGGACCACCCCATCCTTCTCCAGAGTCACCTCCTGCAAGTCTTTGTTCCTGAGGAGTGAGAGCAGAGAAAGCATTTCATCCAAATTAACTTCTATTTTAGACTTCAAAACAGCCCTGTGCTAAAACAAAGCTCTCTGCGAGCTCTTGTTCAAGAGAGCTGCCCTAGTTCTTTGCCACCCGAAGGAAAAAGATGAAGGAGCTGTCTTACAGATCCTGTTCCAGGCTTTGTCTGAGGACCTGCCACCCAAACTGAGTTTGAAGAACACCTGGCTTGAATAAATCCTTAAAAGCCAAGCAAACCCTGCCTGAACACAAGTTTCCTTGTGAGAGGCCCCGTGAGTTGGCTTTGGCCAACTTCTACTTTAGTGAGGCCCCCAAGGGAACTTTTGGATTGTGGTGGGTCGTGAAACCAGGGAGCAAACTGTTACTGGAGGTTTCCAGGCTCCTAAGGTTAGTGGGAATACCTGTTCCTGATCAAAGAATAAGTAATTTGCTTTTTCTCAAGTATATCCCATTGAGACTCAGGGGGATTGTTTCTTCTGCTTCCTAGACCAGCAAATGCTAAACAGAAATATTGCTAATCAGGGGTGTAATTAATTACAACTGGTACATTAATGTCACAACTGGGAAGCCAGCAGGAATTTCAGCTGAGGGAGCTTCTGGGCCCAAACTCAAGCGATTTCAAAGGACGAGGGGTAAGGGGTTTAAATTAGAGAAGAGTAGATTGAGATTGGCTATCAGGAAGAAGCTCTTCACATTGAGGGTGGTAGAACAGGGGAACAGGCTGCCCAGGGAGGTGGTTGAAGCCCCATCCCTGGAGATATTCAAGGTGAGGTTGGACAAGGCTCTTGAGCAGCCTGGTCTAGTTCCCTGCTCACTGCAGGGGGGCTGGGCTAGATGACCTTCAGAGGTCCCTTCCAGCCCCAGACATTCTGTGAGTGATTCTGTGATTTGTTTTCTGTCTTACAACAAAGTAGTTAAAATAGAGCCCCAAAGCCCTGGCACAGACTGTGTGCTGTGTGAGAGCTGGGTTAGTGAGGCACGGATGGGGCAGGTGGGGAGGCCCAGACCCCTGTGAGCTCTGTCTTCCCAATTACTCTAGAAATTGTCTGCGACTCGATACTGGGAAAATGCACCAGGCCAGCATGAAGTGTGTGGGTGGTGAAGGGGCCAGAAGTCTCCCAGGGAAGGGCTGTGTGGAGAGCTGGCTGATTTATCTCCCAGCAACTGTGGGAGTGAGGAGCCAGTTCCCATGCTGGAAGTGAAATGCTTGACATTGCAAAGAAAGGCTCAGCCCATCGGTGAGATAACGGCATGAACAGAGTTCCAGTGGGGAGAGAAAAGGGCTTTCTGTAGGACTTTGAAACTTCTTACTTTAAAGGCTTGTACTGAATTGTATCCACTTGGATTCCAAAGAGCTCCTTGGCTGCATGCTTGTAGATGTGCTCCAGATAGCCCCCAGAACCCCCTCCAGCGTGGCTGGTGAGCTGCTCTTCTGCAGCACTGCTGAACCTGAGCGCAGGGAAGGGAAGGAAGAGGTGGTTTTAGGGGAAACTTTGCATTTGTGCTGGATATTTTGTTTTATCAAAGGGCTGGGGGACTCAAAAGCAACAGAACAAGCCCCAGACCAGCTCTCTTTGAGCTCCTCCCTTTTCCCTTTCTACTGGGATCCCACTATTTATAACTTCAGAGCCCAGGAGGTTTAACCCTGTGCTGCCCAGCATCCTTTAGCTCAAGCTCAGTGGAAATACTGTCACATGCCACCACAAGGCCTGAGCCAGGCACTGCCAGCTTCATCTCCATGTGTCAAAACTACATTTGGGAGTGTTTGAGTTACAGGGCAACTACCTGACACGTGTATTTTGTTGGGTTCCTGTTGAACACCTCTACAAACACCCTGGGTTATGCTTAAAAAAGGGAGCAGGAAAATAATCCCAGTGTGGTAGGAGTTGGAAGGGGCCTATGGAGATGATCTGGTGGCACCCCCCTGCTCCATCCAGCAGGGTCACCCAGAGCAGGGGGCCCAAGATCCCAGTGTCCAGGTGAGTTTGGAAGAGACTCCACAGCCTCTCTGGGCAGCCTGGCACAGCCTCCCACACCCTCACACCAAAGAACTTTGTCCTCCTGCTCAGCTGGAACCTCCTGGGTTCCAGTTTGTGACCCTGCCCCTTGTCCTGAGAAGAGTCCAGCTCTATCCTCTTGCCTCCTGCCCCTTAGCTATTGATCAGCTCTCCTCTCAGTCTTCTCCAGGCTGAACAGCCCAAGCCTAATAAAGCCACGGTGCTGGGGGTCTGTGCAACCTGTGCTTCTCTTGGAGAAGTCTTGGCTCCATCAGGAGACATCTCCTCAGTGCTAAAGCTTTTCTGCAACACCACCAAAAGCAGCGTTTGTTACTGAAGGCTCTAGTTCTGTGGTACAACACATATTTTGAAGCCAGGCTACTTTAGGTGAGGTTGCTGGGAGAGACCACTGCTGGGTGATGGTCACACCACCAAGGCTACGAGCACGGAGAGGTGAAATCCGCGCGGCTGTGGCTTTGTGTGCGTAAAGCTGTTACAAAGGTGAGCAAAGCTGAGGGTGCCAGGAGGTTTGCTCCCTCCACGGCTGTCCTCAGCAGGATCCTGGTTCAAGTTCAACATGTTTTTGGTGTCAAACAACCACGTTAACCTAAGATCTGTAATTTTAGTTCTGCACAAATGATCCCCTCTCGGTGACGCGCCAAAACGCAGCCCGCTCATCAGAGGTGAAGATAATGTTTCTTGAGAACAGCTCACCAGATGGAAGCCGCAACAATAGCTTTTGTTAGGAGAGCATAACAAGAGGAGGGATCTGCTCAGAAGGCAGTGACACTCGTGTTCTCCTCCTAACAGCTGCAGCAGGGAAAACACTTGAACTCGGGCCAAACCGTTTCAAGTCAAAGCAAAGATGTTGCCTCTCGCAGATAAAAATCTGAGCTTTGGAAGGGCTGCAGAAGGCAACGCTGCAGCCTGCCATCACCCTCAGAAACTATTTTTGATTTGATCTTGTTTACAGGAACCGAGCTTCATTAACAAAACGTTTCAGTGTGTCTGGCCTCACGTACTGCTACTCTCTGAAAAGGAGGCTGCCAGTAAGCTCCGGCGCTGGCCTGGAGCAAACGGTTACACCGGCAAAAGTCTGGGGATTTCTGGCACTTGATCTCCTCCTTGCTGCCAAATGTAATAACCTCTTAATGGGCTTCTCCACGTGCTGGAGGATAAAGCCCAACAACAGCGGTTGGGCCGCGGGTGCGAACGCTCCCAGCTCGGAGGGATACGTGCTGTTTGTAACCAGTCAATTCACTGAGTATCTTAAAGAGAGCAAAAGGTTAGAGAGGTGCTTTATCACCCCCAGCATCAGGCCTGGTGCTCAGAATGTACTCTGCAGAAGTTGGCCAGAGATTTTTATCAATTAATTAGATGTTCAGTTCTGTGTTATAACCGACGCTTCCATAATGCCTTTTCCTAAGGGAACCCAAACACTTCAGAATCTTTCTCTCAACGTTCTGTTAGTGGTGTAACAAAGAAGGGCTTGCAGAAGGACTTGTTTACATGAGCACCTTCTCAAGCTGTGCTTTTGGGACTCAACCATGCTGACAGACCTTCTAACTGAGGAGGCTTTTCATTGTTGATGTGAAAGCAATCACAGGCATGCTCTAGGTCAGAGAAAAGATACTTAATCCTGCAAAAAGCGTGCATAGCTAGATCTGTAGCAGCAAATGTGTCATGTGAAACCTGCACCCACTGAGCACCGAAACGTGGCAGATGGAACCGAGGCTCTGGGGGTGTATAGTATTTTAAATCTCTGTTTTTAAATTTAAGTATCCCTTCCATGAAAGGGGTCGGATGACAACTGCACTTCTCTACCTCACCCTCTCCTCTTGGGGAGCGACTACTGTTTATACTAATTGAAACTCATCTAAGAACTAGGCTGTATGGAAGGACCCTTCCCTTCGCAGCTCTAGCAACATATCTGTGCTGATCAGACCATTCTTGAGCACAGACTGCAAATGGCACGTGGCTGCACTTGAAAGACTTGAAGCCCATTTAGAAATAACCCAGCTTTCCAAACGAGAGTCACATCTGCAAAGGGTACAGCTGAAAACAGACCAGTGTCACGTTCTGCTCGCGTGCTAGATGCTGCATGTTGGGAGAATCAAAACCTCTCCTAAAAACTTAAGGAGCCAGAGCAGTCAATTTTTGACTCGTATACTTAATCATCGTTGAGGATGCTTAAAGGTTGCTGCACGTGGAGCCTTCCTGTTTGGGGATGTGCAAAGAGCTACAAAGATATTTCTTTTAAGTGGAAGGAGTGAGTGCTTTGGTTCAGCGTTCAGTGCAGAACCAGCACTGCACATCTATTTAGAGGAGTAAAATGTGATTTTAATGTTTCTGTAGTCACTTGGATCTCTGCGCAGTTGCCACTCAGCCAGATGTTACTTTTCAATTGAAGCAACTAAAATCTCATCTGGTTTGCACATGGTTTAGATCCTTTCTTTTTTTTCTTTACATATAAAGATGAGCTGAGTGATGTCAGTATTTCTTATCCTTTAATTTTGGAATCCTTACAGGAGGTCTGATAACTAGGAAGAGGGACAAGCAACCTGAGTGCAGTGCCATAACAGGCTGTGTTTCAGCAAACTCTTTTTACTGCTGATCCACGTTCTTTCCCTTCTCAAAGCCTGCAGGTAGATTTTTGTGGGATTTCACCAGCTCTGCTGTGAGAAATGGGAACTGGAGTAAGTGTCTGTAGCCCGATTGGTACTTCTTTGCACATTTATTTTGCCATTATGCTCTTACTGAGCTGATTCTAGCAATCCTGTTGATTTAGTGAGTGCTGCTAACCCTTGTGCTACTAAGATCTACAACAACTAGCTACAGATTCTCCAAAAGTGGGAAGTTATCATATTCTGTAGATGAAGTATTTTAATGCACAACTGCAGTGATTCCAATGACGCAAGAAAACAACTGAAATGCCAGTGCATGCAGCCTTGTGTGGAACAGCAGTGGAAAGGCAAATTCTGTTAAACTTGAGAAATAATGGGATGAAAAAGAACATGCCTGAAGATGCAAGTGAGATTTTGCTCTTACATAGTATCCAATGGAGCAGGATCTACATCTGGCAGAGACACTCCTTCTTGTTCCAACAACTTGAGCACTTCTCCTAAAACAGAACCACAGACACGAAAAGTTCTTATTGTGGGGACAAAGGAAAACAAAACCCCACAGATTAGTACATCAGACTGCATCTTTAATTTTTACCAGGAGGTGAGTTGTGTTATTACAGTGTAATTACACAGCAATACCCTCTAATAGAGACAGAGGCTTATGAAAACCAGCCAATGCCTTGCCCTGAGGCATCCAGAACTCGCTCTGCTTACCTGTGGTGATTACACAGTCCACGTCACGAGTCTGGTACTCTTGGTTGAAAAAGTCTGGCCTGGAAGCCTCTAGTTTTTTGTCATAACAGGGCATCACTGTTACGTGGTATATCTGGTCAGGTGTTAAGTGCTGGAAGACAGACAGAGAAGTGCAGCTGGGTTGGCCAGTATCAGCCCTATCTTGAGGGAGATGTTTTCCAGGTCCAAGTGAGAATGATGACACTGATGCCACTACACCTCTGGAAATACTCCCAACTAATACTGAACATTTATGTATGGATAAATGTGTGTGTGTATGTACACATTAAGTTATTTCTCTCACAGAACCTGATTTTAGTTTGTAGCAAGTGTCAGCAGCACGGTCTCTTGCACATTTCCCCCCACCTCCTTTTGCTGGTGCAGGAGATCTGGACAAAGTCAGCCAGGGAAGTGAATTCCTAATTATGCAGTCAGAGAATACGCTTCCTCCGTGCTGCTAAACCCCAGCCCTTGCATCAGCAACTAAGAAACAATCTGGAGGCAGACAAAATCCTCATGACAATCCAAGAAATAAGCACAGGCTGAGGAAACAAGTCATTGACTCAAGGCCATTGTTTCAGTGTCTTGTGCCAAATAATTCTTAGCAGCTGCCAATTTTTTTTTAACAAGTATGCAGATGTCAGCGTTTACTTAAAGCAAGTATTAAAGTGCTGCTCGTTAATGGGCAATAAATCACACAAGCAGAAGTGGTGCTTAAGTTTCTTATTGGACAAATCTAGTCTATTAGTACAACTCAAGTCTTTAGATATCAAATTTACATCTGGAAAGGTTCCAAAGGTTAAAGACTGAGATCAGACCCAAGTCAAACTGAAACAGAACATTAAGCTGGGAACAAGCGTGTCATTTTTAGACAAGGCATGAACTGCACGTATGCACTGACTGGAGTTTGGGCTGAGGAGAATCTATTTGAAGTTATTCCCCAACTTGAAACAACATGAAAATACTACACGCGGACAAGAGGGGAGAACACAAAGACCCTGAAAAATATGTTTCTCTGGCCACCCCAAATGACATGCAGGGGTTTTAAGGAGGCCATACAGCTGCACTTAGTATTAGTGTCCTACTTGCTGACTTATTAGAGAAAATAGAAGTGAGAAAGATGCCACCTTTACTGGCTCCTGCCAGATAATTTCTACCTTTAATGTATAACGCGTGGCAAAATAAAAAAGAATATAATCTTAAAGTGTTCAATTTTAGCAGTTGGCCATTAAGCAGAGTATAGTTCAGAGCCTTACCTGCTGTTCTGCAAAGTGGCCTTTGATCAAAGAGCCCATGACCTGCTGGGGAGACTTGGTGGTACTGATATAAGGAATGATGAAACTGCCGTGGGTTTTCTCTGCGTAGCAGATCCAACCTGAGAAGAGTGTAATTAGCATATTAAATTACAAAAATAACAAGCAGCCCTTTGCTCTCCCCACCCCCAGGTTTAGTACCCTTTAATAACCATTTTCAGCCTGGCATCAGCACAAAAAGCAGAGGAAGATTCACACCAGATTCATCTTGGAGATCATCAGGTAAACGTGTGGATCACTACTGCTATTAATGCCAAGGTCTCTGTATTGTGAACAGAGTACTCCCACGAGTGAATGTCACCAGTTGAACTTCTCTGACTAGCTTATTTTTGTTTGTTCTAGTGTACTATTTGTACTCTGGTTTATTCTTTCCATAACCACCTTAATGCCATACCTGGGCAGGCAGAAGCTAGCATGGGCAAAGCCTTTTTGTCTTCAGATTGCTTCCGGAAGCGTCTTAGGAACTCTTGTTGGCTCTCCAACAGGCTGAAGTTTCTTGAGAAAGTGGTATCAAAAACGTAGTGCACACCTAGGTGGTACAGCATCTGCGTTATAATTCCCAACAGAGATATGGCAAAGTACAACAAAAAAGCCTCTGGTCGGACCCGATTCACACCCTGTGTCTCATTGACAGGTTGCCAAGCTCTGCAGTTGAGTGAGCCTTTCTCTTGTCAGCGCAGGGAGACGAGCACAAGACACAGGAGGACTGCAAATGTGAAAGGTAAAGTTCCCTCCTTCCATCACTCCACGTCTATGACGTGACTGAAGCTGTAGATGGTTTGTATTTTAGGTAATGCCAATCACAAACCCCTGGGGAGGTTAAGCCACATCAACCTCGTGTGCTCGTGGCAGTTACGTTCAATGTGTACCCCAGCACCCCCTCTGCTGTGAGCAGAGCAAGACCACACTTACCTAAGCTCTTTAAGAACGCAGTCAACTTCTTTGCTGTCTCCACAACACCCAGTTTACATCTCGCAGCCAGCGAAGCTCTGGATTGTGGTGAAACAGAAACCACCACTAACTTCTGTTCGCTGTGAGCAGCAGTCTTGGGGGGGAAAAAACAATCAAACAACACCCTTAAGGCACTAATATGGTATGTGCAGAACTTTCTGCACACTAAATCATCATAAAGTATCTAACAATTGGACTCGGATCTTAAAAGTCTCTTCCAATTAAAATGATTCTGTGAGTCTATCTCCCAGCTTCACTCTGAAGTCAGTAACTTACTACATTAACCATTCCAAACCCAGGGCTTTTTAAAAACCCCACAGCAGTGCACTGCAAATGTCCTTGAACCCTTCAGATCCCCGAGATGAACATCCAGGTGCTGTGTTTCCACGTGTCCTTCTCTGGATCCACCCTACCGACCTGACCAGATCGCAAACCCCGACTCGGCACCTACCTTGTTAAAAGTCAGCACTTTGCAGAGCTCCTCGTGGCTCTGCTGAGTGATCAGCACGCTCTCCGCCGAGGTGACGCAGCCGCTGCAAGCTAAACAGTCGTTCAGAGTGATTTTAGCCTTTTCCAGTTTTTGGGCTCCTCCATCCTACAAAGAAGCAGATGGGACTCAGTTCTGATCACGCGTGGAACCAGGCAGCGGTTTTCCCACCTCTACTGTAATCAGTAACAACCATGTTGCTCTTGGTTCATGACTAAAAATAAGTAACTTCCATTCTTAGGAAGAGGAAGGCAAGTATCTTTGAAGTTTGTTGCTTTTCATAGAATCATTTGGTACAAAGATGTGCATACGCTGAGGAATTTGGGGGGAAACTTTAGCAATGACTTGCATCAAATATGCAACAGTTGCTTGAGCCGTACCTGGTAGGCTCCCCTCGCTCCCAAACACTGAAAATACACGATCCCAGAAGCAAACAGGGTCTGCCTTGCTCTGTTTCTCAACTTGTGTGTGGCTGAGTGCTGGGTTAGCAAGCCTAACATGCTGTTTTAACCACCAGACTGGAGACCACAGTGATCCTGAGACCTTCAAGCACCAACCTCCAGCACGCAGCGAGCATCACCCTGGAGAAAGCAGGTCAGCTTTGTGACATGCCGCTCGTGCTGCTGGAGCTCTTTTTTCACAGGAATGTGAATTTCACTCCTCCTGAATAGATTGTGCAGCCAGAGAACAGGCTCACTAAAGGTTTTAATCAATGCTGGGTGTTCTGCAATCTTTCTGTATGCAAGATTGACCCAGGGGAGATGTACAGCAGCACCTCAGGGACAGCGTGTGGCTCGCTGCTTCCCCTTCCTCATTTCTGACCTGAATAAGTCAGGTTTCCCACAAGAGCCTCCTTTCAAATGTCACTTCTCAAAGTCAGAAACAGGCCGAGCAATTAGGTACTCGTAAATTAATATTTTAAAATAAGAAAGTAGACCCCCTTGGGAGGGCTGTATCCCCCTTTTTTTTTAGGTCAACATCTGCCTCAAGTTAAAAGTGCCACTTCTGGATGACTTCCCAGCTTGGGTAAGTAAGAAATGGGAACCTTTGTGTGTAAACAGGAAAATAGCTCTGCAAAAAATCAGCAGTAATTCTGGAAGCAGGAGGCTTCTGTATTCTGCAGGCTATTAACAAATAACTTGAAGGGTTATTAAAAAAAAATCAGAGCAAAATTTAAAAGTAAATTGAATCTCTTTGAGCCCTCTGCTCTACGAAATAATGCAAAATGAAAAGGCATTGTCACCAATAATCTAACAATTGCTAAAACTTAAGTACTGGTGGCAAAATAAACCTCCCAGCTTCTCTGCACTCCCACTGAAAGTCATCAGTAATTAATGTCAGTGTTTCAAGGCACTGAAGACAGACACAAAATCAGAATTACTGCTTTTAAAACCAGGTGACTAAAAAGCCGGGACTTTGGTGAAAAGATGTGAGACTGCTGATGGCAACAGCAACGCTTTCCTAACCTGACCACTCTTCTTGGTCCTCTCTGAGGCAGGGAACAGCTGCAGGCTACTGAAATACTTCACAACACACATTTTATGTAGGTTTTATGAAGGAAAATCGCACTTACCTGGTTGATCTGGAAGTAGCTTCCATCTGCTTCTATTCTGATCTTAGCTGCTGCTTTTCCAGCCTTTTTTTCCACTTTTACAGGTTTGATACATTCCTGAAGGAGAAATAAGAGCCTGAAAGTGAGGAGGTGAGCACCAGAAAAGCAAACTGAACAGGAACTAGAGTGATCAAACCCAAACACCAGCCCCATACCCTCCCTTGAGCTACCCTGGATTTACTTACAGCTTCCATAACCACCAAGGGAAAAATATAAAAGCAGTAAACTTCTTACCCCTTTTTTACAGAAGGAACACTTTTCCAGCATCATACCAAACCCAAAGAGGATGATTTTGCTGCTCTTTCTGGTTCACGGAGCACTGAAAGGAACAGAGCCTTGCCTGCACAGCCCTCCCCTCTAAAATCTGACAGCTGATGGAGAGTTCTTCCTCGGAGGCGGGGTCACTACAGGCAACGTGTGGCTCGTGCCAAGGAAGTTCCATTTCATGTCAAAAGGGCTCTGACGACCTCCCATGGACTCCTTCCAGCTTTCTCTACTGGCCTCTGATGAAGTCCCAAGGGTGCTTTTTGCATTTTGTGCAATTTTTATTGTTCAGGCACCTTGTTGACTCCTCGCCCTACTTCCACAGCTAGGATTCTCTTTGCCTTTTACCATCCTTGCTCTGCCAACATTTTCAGGCTTCCCCCCCCCTCCCATAAATTAATCCAGCTTTCCTACATGTTGCAAGATTCAGAGACTAGCAGGAATGGATCATCATGGCTCTTCAGCTACACTCACTGAATAAAACAAACAAGGGTCTTGACTTGAAACAGAAAAGCAGGGTTATGTTATTTACGTGAAAGGCTTCACTGGGAAACCCGAGTACTGCAAGGAAAGCTAAAAGGTTTGCTGTGCCCCATTGACTGATTTGTCTGTGCCCCATTGACTGATCTCTGTTCTCGATCATTTTTCAGTTGTACCTGCCAGCAAACCACCCAGGATTACTACTTTGTACTTTTGCTAGTGCTTGAAGCCTCTGAAAGGAATAGTCTTGACCTGTCCTTGCTGCTCATTCTCACCTCCCTGCCACCTGCTACTGGCTCAGAACTGTAGGCACAGACTGGTTTGCAGGGAGCAGGGGCATCCATAGCTACACGCATTAGCAGCTGTGTGGATGAGTAGTGTGCAAGGAAACTTGTTCAGGCTTAAGCCTTTTTTTTTTTTTGAGGGCTCTAGACGAACATTTAATAGAGCAGTTTCCAGATCGAGGTGGGAATGATAGACTGGCTGCTGGGCTGGGCAAATATTTCTCTCAAGCTGCTGACAGAGGCTTGCAGAGATCAGCACTGCTGCCCTCTCTGACCCCTGCCCTCCTCTGTCCCCTGCGCTCTGGCTGAAGAGGCAATGAGAGATCTCCCCGCTTTTTTTCCTTTTACCGTTTTCCTTCACAGCACCCGAAGGACATCTGAAAAGGGATCAGGCCCCTTCGCCTCCCTCACGGGGCCAAGCCGAGAGCTGCTGTCCCGGCCGGCGCCAGCCCAGGGCTCTCACCCCCCCCCCCTCCGCGCCATGTTCCCCCCTCCTCTGCGCTGACAGGGCCGCCCCCGGGGCGGGGGCCGGGGTTGGGCCGCCCCGTCAGAGTGCCGCGGCCCGCTCCCCGCCTCCTCCGGGCCCCGGCAGCCCCCGGCCCGCCCGAACAGACCTGGGAGGGCCCGATGTAATCGTCCAGGTCCGTCAGCTGCAGCACCCCGCTGAAGGGAGACGCCATCGCGGCCGCGCTGCCGCCAAGCGCGGCGGGCAGGGAGCGGGCGGGTTCCGCCACGCTGTCGTAAAAGGGGAGGGCGAGGCCGGAAAACGGCCACGCTGCCGGAAAGGAAGGCGCGGGCGGAAGTGCGCATGCGCGGAGCGCTCAGCGGGCGCGTGGAGAGGGGCGGCCATGGTGGAGGGCGAGGGGAATAAAGCAGCGCGGCTGAGGGAGCCGAGCAGGCGTCATCGGGGCCTTTGGTCCTTTGTAGGAGACGGGTGAAGGTGTGGTTAGGCCTGAGGTAAGATGTGCACGCTGCAGAGGGGGAGGTTTCACGGCCCTTGCTCTTACAGGCAGCCTGAGGCTTGTGCTGAGTTTCTCCTTGCTCTTGCAGAGAGTGGCTCCGTGAAGCCCTCGAGCTTGTGCGGGTGGCTTGGGTACCTGTCAGCCTTCTTGGGGCTGCTTTCCCCCCGGGGTGGCAGCTGGTGAGGTTTTTGCCTGTGTGGTACAGGGATTTGAAGCTGTAAGTGTTCCCTGAACAGCTTCTTGTGTTCATGGAAATGCAGCTCTGCTGGAAATCCAGGCTGGGAGAGCTGGGGGGGTTCAGCCTGGAGAAGGGAAGGCTCTGGGGAGACCTTCTGGGGGCCGTTCAGGATTTCAAGGGGCCTGTCAGAAAGATGGGGACAGACTTCTGAGCAGGGCCTGTTGGGACAGGACAAGGGGTGATGGCTTTAAACTAAAAGAGGGAGATTTAGACCAGAGAGAAGGGAGAGATTTTTGCTGCTGAGGGTGGTGAGAGCCTGTACCAGTTTGCCCAGAGAGGTGGTGGCTGCCCCATCCCTGGCACCATTGCAGGGGAGGTTGGCCGGGGCTCTAAGCACCCTGCTCTAG